>VUYV01000047.1:5047896-5098090 GCA_008711295.1 Anarhynchus alexandrinus
AGATCATCAATAAAGACGTTAAACGGAAATGGTCCTAACACTGAGCCCTGAGGCACACCACTTGTGACCGGCCACCAGCTGGATTTAAATCTATTGAGCACCACTCTTTGGGACCTTCCAGACCTCAGGTGAGCAAAGAAAACCTTGTGAAGAAGACGACAGGGAGGGTATAAATTAAGAATAAATGCTTGGTAACCTTCTGTTGATAAGACGAAATAGATCCCTTACTTCCTCGGGAACCAAAAGGGTGGAAAGGACTTTAGCTAGTAAGATCAAACCCTTCCTAAAAATCATAGCAAGACTCATCCCAGAGTCACCACGTTGCAGTGTGCTGCCTGGAGAAAAGCCACGGGGCCAGACCCCAGCCAGCGACAGGCCAGCAGCAGCAGAACCTGTCTTTATAGAGCTTCGCCATTAAGAAGCATTGCTTCCCAGGGTTTTTAATGGAAGAGGAAAGAAAAAGGGTAAACACACACAAAAAAAATTTAATAGAAATCTACTACGTCAAAAAGATACTATACATGGACCTCCAGCGCATTTAAAATGGATTTTAGAGAAGAGAAATAACTCCAGTAGTTTTACATGACAAGACTAATAATAACACATTCCCAGCATTTCATGTCTACATAAAACATTGCCCCATAATGAAGATAATTGAAAGTATGACTTTCATCAATATTTAATTAGCATTTGGTGCTAACTCATTATTTCGGTACAATTAATTTGACATCTCGCTGTACGGCCTGCGCAGATTTCCTTCTAGAGGGTTGTGTTATTGGTGGGCCACAGTAACCACCAGACATGTGCACCTTCCCGGAGGCTTCTAGAGGACTATGAAATATGGAGAATATGAGTGACATTTTAATCTACTGCAGGATAGAAAAGCATAATATTGAAGCTCAAAATATGCACGTGCATCTTGCTAATGCGTTTTTGTAATAAGGGAAATATTCTACTAAACCAACAGTTTCAGAAAACAAATTATACGGTCATCACACCCGCCTTTCCCTCACTGAATCCCCAGGCTTATCAACCCAGTGATAATTCAGTAAACCAACCCAGCAGTGCCTTACATTAGCAATTTAAAGTCTTTGTAACTAACAATTTTAAGATAATTTCCCATAAGCATGTAGAATCCTCTACAAAAAAAAAAGCGGATCTTCAGGTGACCAAAGAATACAAGAGGACTCCTGATGATTGGGATAGACCTTACAACAGCAAGCAGACAAGTGACAAAAGATGCTCCACAGTCATTTTCAGTCCAACCTATAAAGTTACTTCAGAGAGATGTTAGTAGCTGACATAATGCAAAGTGCACTGTTTTCTTTCTACATCCTTAGAGAAGTGTCCCCACCCAGAGGATGCTGCAGTTAGTCAGTGGGGTATTGCCACCATGAAGGAAGAGATGCGTGGATGGAAGCAGGTGACCAGTTTTGACTGAGGGAAGTTCACAATGCACTGCATATCATAGAATGGTTTGGGTTGGAAGGGACCTTGAAGATCGAGTTCCGACTCCCCTTCCATAGGCAAGGACACCTCCCACCAGCCCAGGTTGCCCAAAGCCCCATCCAGCCTGGCCTTGAACACCTCCAGGGATGGGGCAGCCACAGCTTCTCTGGGCAATTTGTTCCAGTACCTCACCACCACCAAAGTGAAAAATTTCTTCCTAATATCTAATCTAAATCTCCCCTTTTTTAGTTTAAAGCCATTCCCCTCATCCTATTGCTACATGCCCTTGTAAAAAGTCCCTCTCCAGCTCTCCTGTAGGCACCCTTTAGGTACTGGAAGGTGCTATAAGGTCTCCCCAGAGCCTTCTCTTCTCTCCAGGCTGAACACCCCCAACTCTCTCAGCCTGTCCTCATAGCAGAAGTGCTCCAGCCCTCTGATCATCTTTGTGACCTCCTCTGAACCTGCTCCAACAGGTCCATGTCTTTCCTATGTTGAGGGCTCCAGAGCTGGACGCAGTAGTCCAGGTGGGGTCTCACCAGAGCAGAGGGGCAGAATCACCCCCCTTGACCATGGTCCTTTTGATGCAGCTCAGGATGCGGTTGGCTTTCCAGACGTTAAAGGAAGTGCTCAAACAGATCCTGAGCAAGCCGCACGCAGGGATTTTCTGAACTGCCTTGAGTCAACACGGAGCCCGTTCCCAGAAACGGAAAGCAGCCGCATACGCGCTTCATGAACAACTGATCCAGCAATTGCCAAAGAAAAGGAACTACTGTTGGCAAAAATGCGTGACTGGACTTTGAAAACTGTTGCAACACATTCACAACCGTCATTCATTGGAAATTTGACCAATTTTAAGCATCTTGAAAGTTGGCCGCAGCCCCAAAATTTTAGATTGCTCAAATCACTGTTTTCCTACGCTTCAGACATTTGAATGAAATGTTTAACAAAGCTTTAATGAGTGTTACAAATTCGGAACCAGTACTAACAGCTCTAAGTGCAAAGTTTTAATATCTGCTTTAAGAGCTGCTTTCCTTCACTTTGCACACACTCACTTTTTTTTAAACATAATCCTCTAAAGATGATTGAGTTTTGGAAACGTCCTCACTTCTACATTTTCAAACATGTACTGTTGGCATTTTTTTACCTTTTCTTTTTTTAAGAAAAAATGGTTCTTTTTTTAATGATTTCCAAGCAAAGGCAAATCTAATGAATAGATTCTGTAACTTTGTTACTTTTGAAAACTAGTAAGGCAGTACCACTCACGCCCAGCCTGCTAACGTAGCAACATATTTATAGAATAACCTTCTAAAATTGAAAAAATGTCTCTTGGCCAGCTTGGCAAGTGTCATTTTTAACACGCAGGCTCCTACACGTGTTTTGGTTCACATCCCTTTACCGGGCCCCGGAAGGACACACATCACATCAGCACAGTTCCTGGGCAAGGACCAAAGAAAGATGCTGTTCCCCTCCGAATTCCTCCCACCGACCTTCCCAGGGGTGGGTACGGCACCTCTGCTGTACACCGACTCCGAACCACGGCGCAGAGCCAGAATCTATTTCTTCACATCATTTCTTTCCACCTACTCCCTTAGCAGCTCTTACCCAGGAGATGGAGGAAAATTTTTTCCAAGGTGCAAATGGGAGAGTATTTGGTTTGCGACGTGAAGAAGGTGTCAAGTCCTTCCAGCTCAATCTCCCTGGAGCGACAAAGCACTCGTCACCTGCGCACACTCTCGCTTATCAATTATTTGGTGAATCCTCCGTTTCAAATATTTGCTTAAGACACAAAAGAAAAATTCCACAGCATAAGGAAGCCGCAATTGCCCTTTTCTTCTTCTGGTTTGCAGAAGACATTCCCAGCTATGATGGCCCATACTCAAAATTAAGCGTGAACGACCTCCCAAACAAATCCTAGTGGACATTTTCGCTGGGGACACGTGTGCACGCACTCAGAGTTGAGTGTACTACAGGGAAAGTAATCCGAAACGCACGGAGCTTGGGATGAAGCCAGCAGGATGTTCAGCTGCAGATTCCAATGATGCAGCACACTCAAATACGCTTATATTACATTTAGAGAAATGGTCAGAAAAAAAAAATCTAAGCATTTCTACTGGTGGACAAAAGCACTGATGTGACAGCCGGAGAAGCTGAGGACCAGATACGAGGTGTACACTCACCGTGAAAGTCACCAGCGAGATCAGGGCTCAACTGCCGGTTCCTACTGCCCTGCTGGAGAGCACACAAACACCCTCCTTCGCTTCACCCTCAACTTCGCTAGTTAAGCTAAAATTGGGGAATAAATAGGTTTGAGAGCCCCGTACAAGGATATGAACTCAGCTCTACCCAGCCAGCCATGCCCTTTGCTCTCCTCCGCGGCAGCACGGTTCCTCTGGGGAACATCTAAAGATGTTTAAGCCCCGGTTATCCGCAGGAATGGAAGCCAGTTCCGATACTGAAGGTTTAGCCTTACAAGAAGCAAGTAAAGCTTACAAAACTACGCCAGCGCTATTGATGGTTCTGTGATAGGAATCTCTACATACAGTTAAATAAGCTGCTTATTTTTATTACCGATGTGGTCTCAGTGGCACTGAACACTGCTGAGCCAGCCCCAGTTTTTGTGTTTGTTTTCAAAGAATAAAATAAGAAAAACATTCATGCCAGGAAAAACTTCTTTCCATCTATGTAATTCATGCTAAAACACAAACAAGGATTATTGTTAAAGACAGCCTCAGTGCTACAGCACCTTCCTCTACACATTTTTATTTGGAGGAATCGGGAACAAGTGTTTAGTTTGCTCTCTGCAAACAAGCAACGAGGGAAGATTACGGACTTGCTGATAGCGCTGACTTAAAGTAAATACAATGAGGGTTCATAGAATGACTATGACCAATACAGAGATAATTATTTATACAAAATGAGCCCAATTTAGACATGCTCTTGGTTTTATACCACATGGAGTACCCTCAGCAGCTGATTTTATATTCGTTCAAAAAAAAAAAAAGCAAGACAAACCTTTAACATTCCTCAACATTAAACTGAAACCTCCTCTTAACACAAACTAGTCATAAAATATCTGCACTTTTTACCACTTTGTTTCTTTTCCTAACTGTCCAGAGCATCACCTCATTGGAAAACTGCAGCCACCTGTGAAGCGCGTACTTTAGTTGCTCAGCCCCCACCTCAACACTTCCTGAACATCCACTCTAAAACACTTTAAAGAAAATTCTTCCAGAGAGCCAGTCTCAATATTCTGCTTAAGTACTTCTGATTAAAATTTGTACCGGGTATTCAGAGGTGAATATAACCGGGGCACACTGCCCCAGTAAACACTCTATATTTAACTAAACAAGTGGCAAGACAACTAGAACGAAATATGAAAAGAAGCTGAAATTGCCATCACTCCATTTCTTTGATAATGTCTAAAGAAGTGGAGTTTTTGGAGCTACCCAGAGAGATGCTCATTTCAGACCCTGCAATTCTCGCAGACTCCCGGAGCATGGACAGACCCATTCCTACGCTCTCACCAATTCCTGCGGTCACCTTCATCAGCACCACAGAAACACCCCCAGTTAAGGAGTTCTGAGCCAGTTATGAGCAGAACCCATCCTGGTATTTATACCCAAAAACTTTTACAAGTTCTACCAACCATGAATTCCCCTAATAAGCACGTGAAACACCCTCCCCCAGACGGCAGGCAGGAGAGCTGTGGGGTTGGGACAGTCATTCTCCCTCAGCCGCTCAAACAAGGTGGGCTAAGGGAGCCCTCTGTTTTCAACGTCTCCTTGTCATCCTTTAAATCCATCAAACCTCATGGCTTGTCATCCTTTAAATCCACACGCTTCTCTTCAGCCCCGGGAAAGAGCCCAGGCATTCTGCAGAAGACATCTTCATTTTTACCCCCTGAATCTTTACGTTTTCTGTATGTTCTCCCGGACGCAGAACGCTGAAGTGATATACAACCAAATGGTAGTTTGGGCAAGATCAAAAGCTGAATATAAACATCGAAGGGGAAATTCTAATTGTAACTGCTCAACAGTAACATTTCAACTCAGACCTTTAGCATGACACTTCACCATTTATAACTCACTCACGCTGACTTGTTTGTTTTCGCAAGGTCCCATCTTGCACGGTGTTCATTACAGCCTCAAGGTATTTTTCTGCCTTAGCAGCTTTAAAGCATCTCCTTTACACAAAATCTGTTTCAGCCGATTATCCTGCCAAATATTAAGTTCTATTTCTTCAAGTTGAATCTTTATTTCCTGCCAATCTATGACGAAGTTTTATCCTACTGCCCTTTTTTCTTCTGCTGAGAAAATACTTCTGTTTGATCTCAGTTCTTTCCTCTGGATGAGCATTAGTATCAGAAGAGGCAAGACTAATTAAGCAGAAGCCAAAATTTTTATTTTTTTTTTTTTTTTTTTCAAGCCAAAGNTTTCCAAGTGAAAGGCTAGGTACCTGCAGAGCTTAAGCTCCTATGCAGACAAAAAAACCCCAAAACAATGGCTACAAAAAACCCCTCATGGTACTGATTTCAAACACAAAATTCATATGATGATATATTTGGATAAATCCCTCCATGTGTGCATGTTAGGAGTAGGACAGAACTGAATGACAACATAAAAGAGGCATATGGAGACTTTAAAAATTAAAAAAAAAAAACCAAACCAAAACAAACCAACTCTGAAGAGCAGAGGTCCTACATCAGGATTTACCGGGTTTTTCCGTCTTGCAGATCTAAATGTTTTCCAAAGCTGATGTAGACTCGAGGCTGAGTTAAGGCTCCTGATGACAGATTTGCATCCCTACATTCCTTACCTACCCGCTAAAGAATAGGTGGGAACAAACTGCTTTATATAAAAGATCTGAGACCTGGATTATGCACAAATTTTCTCTTATGGAAGTAGCATATTAAACTATCTAATGCATCTACCATATTCTCCATGTTCACCTGAAAATACAAAACCAAAAATCCCCAACTGTCTACAGAAAGAACAGAGAAAACCGGCTCACGCACATATACAAATCTACGCTTTTTTAGAAACACTGGAGCCTGAATATGCAAATTATAAGAATGTATTAATTATCATTAATCATTCCTTCACAAAGACTAGAACTAATTGGAGAAATAATTTGAGAAAATTGAAGTACATGCCAAAGAATTAAGATTCATTAAGTTTCAATTCTCTGGTCTGTCAGCTTGTCAAAAGCAGATGCCTGCTATTCTAGCATTACTCGTAAAACACTTCGCATTTTCCTCATCGAGTACACCATTTAACCCTTCTTATAGTTTGTTCTGAGGTTAACTACCTCTGACACGATATATTTTTTGTCAAGACACTGTTACAAAGAAAAGTTGCATCTCCATTTCTTTTAATCGGGGGAATTGCTGGGACTGTTCAGTTTGAGGAAGAGGAGGCTGAGGGGAGACCTCCTCACTCTCTACAACTATTTGAAAGGACACTGTAGAGAGGTTGGTGCTGGTCTCTTCTCACAGGTAATTAATGACAGAACAAGAGGGAATGGCTTCAAGCTCCAACAGGGTAGATTTAGACTGAACATGAGGAAAGAATTTTTCCCAGAAAGAGTGGTCGGGCATTGGAATAGGCTGCCCAGGGAGGTGGTTGAGTCACCATCCCTGGAGGTGTTTAAGAGCTGTTTAGATGTGGTGTTGGGGGAGATGGTGTAGGGGAGAAGTTTGTAGAGTAGGGTAGGTGGTTGGACTCGATGATCCCAAGGGTCTCTTCCAACCTAGACAATTCTATGATTATATGAATTGAACTTGCTGAAATTCCATTATAAATCATTTGCGGGTTCACTAGATATTTTGTATTTACTTATATTATTTAAGTGGTGGGATAATCCTTCCCACTTACGTTGAACTGGTATAGACTCTTTCAATCCAGCATAATAGAACAGTCCTGCTCTGAGGCAGAATGCAGCGTTAAGGACTCCCACATGCGTGTGTCTGAAAGGAACAGCCCATCTGCAAGATCTGACAGGGACAAGATACAAAATTTAACAGACTGGGTTTTTTTTCCCCCTTTTAAAAAATATGATGTGCCAACCCCAGATTAAGAGCTGTGATGTTTTCCATAAAGCCCACAACTACCCTAGCAAGATTTAGTCTTTGCTAACCACAGTAAGTAAATATTTTAGTTGCATACTTCAGTAGCAAGTAGGTGGTTTGTTTTAACATTTCAAGACTTTATAAATTTAACACAGCCTGGTTAGAAAATTATGTGTACATAAGATATAAAATTAATTTTAAAGCTTACAAAAAGTTACCAAGTTAAAAATGAAAAATTTAAATAGTTTCCTTGGCAATCAAGGTTAAAATAGGAGGTTAACCTGCAGTTAAAGCTTCTATGCTTTAAGAAGTCACCCGATTAGAGTTTTTTTGCATATGCTTCAAAATTTACCTTTATTAACTGAAATGGCCCAGTCAACTATGCAGTGAGAAACGTGGGAAGTCAAAAACCATAACTGCTTAAAATGCAGCACAAATTGCCTCCATTCTGATCAGCAGCGCCAAGTCTGACATAGTGCAATTTATTTTCTACACGACTAGCGCTACCAACACATGAAACATGCATAAGTTTGGCAAAGCACAGATTTCCACTCATTATATACACACACCCTTCATTGAAATACAGTACCTGCACAAAAACATTGTTATGCTCCAAACTAAGAATGCAAGACAAAACTGTTAGCGTCGGGTAATGGTTTCAAAGGAGGTCAAACCCGCTCTCTGCTTTACAGGACGATCACCACATATTGCTACAGCTTTAAGTCTCCTTCAAAACACTTTAACCAAGAACTCAAACCACTCTTGGTAGTTTCTCTGTATGCCAAGGCCAAGCAAACTCTGCAAAATTATTTTTCCCCCCTCCCGAGTCTCGAATCACAAGCTCATTTCTGTTATTTGTACTTGACTTATGAGAAACTCAATTTTACACTTAAAGCATCAGCTTCACACACTGTTTAAAACATAACTTATTTGTCAACCACTGGAATGCCATCTCTGTTCCAGAGCACTCGTGAATTGTCACAGCTGAGTCTGGGTTGTTTTTTCTGCCTAGATGCAGTGCTTGTAGTGGAAAAAGCAAGTCCTTTGCATCATACACCTGAAATGCTTCATTTGACTTCTGCGCTTGTATTTCTTCCAGCTTTCTCTGAGAGAACAAAGAAGGAATCTTCAAAAATTGACAATAAAAACACATTCCTCTAGTGAAAAATCACCGAGAAGTTTGCAAAAAGATAAACTGTTCAAAGCTACTCTAATTTTAACAGCAATTAACAGCATTTCTTTTATTGCCATACTATCACAATGTTAAGTGCAAAGTTATTTGTGTATAATGGAAGTAGTCTGATCGTTAATATAATTTACTTAATAAACACGGCAGTAAAATTTGTAGTGGAATGGGTAATGCCCTCACTTGGATAGTAATTGTAACAGAAGTCATCTAAAACATAGAAAAACATTAAAAGATTACATTCTTCCATACAGAACATAGCTAAACTTACTGAATTCTTTATTATATAAAACAGTAAGTTCGGTAAGATCCTAGAATAAATCAGAATTTCTCACAGTAAAGTGAAGAAGCAAGTTGTCAGGATTAGTCAGTAGCAACTATGAATTCTGGAGAAGTGGCACAAAGACACACTTTAATTGGTATCTCTCACCTGTGACTGCTCAGGCTGCACTTTGAAATACTTTTCTTCTAGTGGCAGCAACGGGGACAGCTTAAGCTGGCACTACTCAGTGGGACATCCAACTATGCCTCCAGCGTACGGCAGGGTTGGCAATTCTGTACAGCGAGAGATGCTTTTTACTCTAATAGCATTTCTTACCAATCGAGATTCATTAGTGGAGCTCTCCCCTTTTAAAGAAAGGGAAGGTCGTACATTGGACTTCAAATGACAATTCTCAGAAAGCTGCTAAAGAAAAAGTTACTAGTAATATTTTAGTTAAACCAAGATTCAGATAGATTGGCACTATAAAATATTTATTTTTTTTTTTTAATAGAAGCATTCAGCTAAAACGAGGAAAGGCTTTATGTGGCCAGTTTCCACACAAGAGACTATTAGAATTCATTTTGGAAGGAAAATAGGTGCTTTTTTTAATCAACACTACTTGAATCTGTTTAGCTGAATAACGAGGAAAACTTTTGTATGACAACAAGGTAAGCTTCTTGGAAGAAAAATTACTTCAGAAAGACTAAGGATAAAACCATAGCCTTCTGAAAAAAAAGAAATGGTGAAGTTTAATAGTCTTTACCTAAAAATTGAAGCATAAATAATTTTCATTACCATTCACAATGGTAACGAGTCATATTTACCTCAGAGGCTACTGAAACTGCCTGTGCAGGTGTCAGTTATGCCATAGGTGGTATAAGCCCCTCAAGGAACTTTAAGCTGAATCACTGCAGAGTAACTCAAGGGATGTTTGCTTTAAGCAAACGTGGAGAATTTTGCATATACCTACACACACAAGAGTGATGTGCTACGCTGAGACACTCAAGACAGCCCTGTGAGGACAGCTCTGTATCCTTATTTGTCACCCAAGTCATCTCAGAAAGAACTGTGATGGTCAACTGTGCCACATTCTCGCCACAGCCTCAATGACACAAGGCAGGTAACTGCATTTGTTCAAACGGCCTGTGTCACTCTTTGTAAAGTAACTTACCTTGACACCATCGCTTTCCGGAGTTCAGTGTGTCCAAAGCCAAATACATAGAGCAGCATATCAACAATCCTACGTAACTTTGCAAAATACCTATAAGCACATTAAATCCCATGAACTACCCATATAGATTATTCTGACATACCACTTCTCCCGTAACAAATGCAAGCAACACTCCTCTTGTATATAGTCATTATAAGCCTACATTCCTTGACAAGAAAAAAAAAAGACAGTTTTCAATCGTAGCTGGAAAAAAAACCTAAATCTCTTAGAAAACACAAAGCCCATCTTCATTACCACAGGAGCAACTTTTCTTCCCACCCAGTATCGGTTCCAATGGAGTATGCGTAACAGCAGTCATTTCTCAGGTAGGCAAGCTATATATTTGGAGCTCAAAGTTATTTGAAAGTGTCAAAATGCAAAAATAACTAAGGTGGTAGAAATCAGAGCAAGATTAATATGATCCTCCCCCCAAAAAAGGCTTTCCAAAAGGACAGCAGTATATTTTACACCAGACTGATTGGCAGTGGTGGTAAAATACCTTTCTCAAAGGAGAGAAGCAAAGGTAACCGTTGTGAACACACACAGGAAAGAACCAAACACAAGCCACAAAGACACATTCTGTATAAGTAACAACTTTATTGTAACTTGATGTGCTGAAACGCAAAAATATTTTCAGCAACAAGGTACAAAAAGTATTTCACCATTAACATCAGCTGATAAAAAAAGGCTGGATGGTTTGATACAACTGTTTACATATCTGAATTCTCTTAATCATTTCCACCCCAAAACAGGTCTAAGTCATTTCACTGGTTTAATTTCTAAAATAGGACTCATTGATGTTCAGCCTTCAAAAACCAGGTTACAAATACAGCGAAGTTCCTTGCAAAACACTTGAAATAGTGAATTCCCTTTACAAACATAGTCCATTTACTGTGAGCAGAAGCCAAGTTATGAGACTAAGTCAGTGTCTTGCTAGCTAAGGAGCTAAGCTCGGCACTAAATATGCTATCAACACCAGACAAAGAGGACAGTTAACATTCCATCTTATAATTACAAAAAAAAAAATAAATCCATTAAGCTTAGGAATTTTAACCAACTGTAAAATTCAACAAAATTCAACAATAGTTCAGGTAGCAATACCTCACATTTGCAATCCACTGTCGTTTATGAAACACAGTTTCAAATACCGCACGTCGTTTTATTCTCCCAAGGGAGAAACCTTTCCATGAGGATTTAAAAGGAACATAATCTCCATGTAGGTCTTCTACTGACCTTCTGTGCAAAGGTGAGTTTTATACTCAATGTTCAGAAAAACATCAGAACTAGAGCAACTGGTAAAACTAACTTTGCGTCCGTGACTATCACATTTTGACATACACTTATCTTGTAACAGCAAATATTTTCACATTTTCACAAAAATATACCATTACTCAACTTCTATCTGTAATACTTATTCCACTTGTTTTGTGTTGTTTCTACCTCAGCGAAACTGAATTTAGGAAGCAAGAATCAACATGCAACAGAGCTCAAAATGGGTAATTTGTAACTTTCCCATCTCAATCGTGTATCAAACAGCATTCTCCTTCACCTTTAAAAATACCTTTAAAAAGATCTTGTGTCCTGTTAAATCTTCCCTTCATTACAACAGTTTCCTAGAAAAGGCACAATGTGTTCATACTTCTGCATGCAGTAAATGGACTGGGAAATAAGGATTATTTATTGAAGCATCTTCCACTCGAAGCATCTCCTTAGGAGAGGTTCAAATGGAAAAAAAAATATATATAATACATAAAAGCATTTTGACAGCAAATTGAGTCCTTATTTTTAGAAAGTCATTCTTGACAAAAAACACCGCACAGTCATACACACGCACGCACACACAGGACACATGCAGGGTTCTCCCCAGAAAAGTATGGAAGCGGTGGTTCACATATATCTGAGGGAGTAGTGTTGGCAAGCCAAAACATGGCACCTTCATACGTTATATACCTAATCTGTATATAAAACTAAGAAAAAAACCCCTAAGATTTCAGCCTGAAAAAAACTGTCCGTTGTATTAGATAGTTTTATATCTGCTGCACTTCGAACTGACAAGTGAGGTTTTGAAGGGCAAGCTCTTGAGAGGTGGGGAATAAAAACAAGCTACTGAATCCAAAGAAGAAGGTTGTAATTACCAGCTATCCCATTCCAGTGAGAACACTGCATGTAGTTAATTAAAGAATAGAAAAGGTGAGTAATTAGTGCACTCACTTAAGAATACAGCAACTGTTTTACCTTTCCCTTAAGAGCTGACAAAACTTTAAAACATACGTAATAAATAAAATCAAATCTAAACAGATCAATTACCATGTGGTTTTTTTTCCTGTTAGTGTAATGTATGGTACACACTGCCTGACTTGAAAAGTGGACACTCCACGATGTAGATAATATTACAGCACAGTGTCTGACATTTTTTGGTACAAAGTGTGCTATTAAGCTTCTAAAAAGAAGTTTTCATAAAAGTCCTTAAGCTTTCCATTTGATTACTGTATGTTGTTACTTTAGAACAAGCTGAACTGGACAATCATTACAGCATTAAATATTCAAGTCACTTTGTATGTTAGAGCTGCAAGTTTTACCAGTGATGAGTATGAGGATATATAGTCCTAACGCATTACACAGTGCAGCAAAAACATCACTATTTTGGAGGGACCAATTACCATCACGTCTTATTGTGGAGAATGCTTACGAGACCTTATTTTAGATAAATATGTAAAAATCGATAAAAGGATAAATCTCTGTAAATATATAATTCGATGCCTTATGTACTATTAAAGTTTCTGATTTTACACTTTATGCATCATAAAGACTTAGTTAGAAGGTAAGAAGAAAATGCACGTTTTTATTCTTCAAAATTGGACTGGGCATTTTTTCCAATTTACCTTTGCTAATGGTTTACTAGATGCCAAAGTATAAAACTATATACTCTTTCCTCTAAAAATTTCATTCAGAGCAATTCAGATGAATCTCAATGAAATGAGGATGGAAATAGATTTTAAGATAGTAAACAATCTGCAATTCTTCCTCTCTCCTCCCTGCATAACTTTTTTTTTTAATAGGCAAACTAAAAGCCTTACGCAAATATTTTTATAAATTAGGTGAGATTTCCTCCCATTCCCCACTGCTAAACCCAAGTCTTCCCAAAAAAAGAAATATAGCATATTATCACTATTACAGTAAACTCAATGCAATAACTCAGGAAACATTTAGAGTGTGCACTACTGCAGACTTTTCCTCCCAATTGTAAACAAAGCTATCAAACACTGAGGATGTTGATATTAAAGCTAAGGTTCATATAATAAAGAACTGGCCCATGACAAGCAGTTTACAAATGTTTCATCCTTTTCACATTATGCAGAATTTCAATACCATCCACAATGCTAGTACAATAACTGAAATGCAAGGCTGAGCAAGTCTCTGCTTGCAAATACCATCTGACATTTCAGGGAAATATTCCTCTTGACGTGTACATAACCTCCTTCGGTGTTAATGGAAGCTGTGCACATACGTCAAGATGTGAAAAAATCCCTTCAAAATTTTACCATTCACGTGCCTTTTTCAAATAAGAGAAAATAGTCTGTTACTTAAATATGAAAGCTTGCGATAGCCACCTTCAATTGAGTCTTAAAAAAGACATGCCTTTCTTTTCTAACAAAACTAAATCCCATGTGGCTGTGGGCATCTTAAAATGTATCTAAAAAGTTAAGCCACAATTACCTGTACCTCATTAATTCATCAAAAGCAAAATATATATGTACCACACAACATACAAAAGTTACACATTAAAAGTGCATATTCGGAATCCATTTGGCCCATTTCTTCAATTTACATTTGGTCATCCTATGCATCCTTTACTTTTCTATGTAGCCATACATGTTGGATATATTTTTTCCATATACAATACTATTCTGTTTTCACATTGAACTCTTTACCTCTCGTTCAGTTCTGCATTAAATGTAAACTAATGATGGACCGTAAAGAAACACAAGCAAGAGGTTTATTCTGTGTTTCTTTTCACCATTTGGACAGCTTTGACACACACACGATAAGCATTACGAACTGTAATGAAAATACATTTCTGGGCCAAACCATTGCATATTTGCCCCCACAATGAAAAATAAATTATGTTCAAAGCAGTATATTGCCATAAATAGCCTGTAGGCATTCGCTGAAGGTAAACAGGCTCCCTCTATATTTACCCTTGTCTAGGGTACATTGTGTGCCTCTGGTTCAAGCGCTTTCAATGAGAGGCTAGTTAAAACCTTCCAGTTAGCACAGGACCAAACTATAAGCATTTTTTTTTCTTCTGAAAATAATGGAAGATCCCTTTCAAAAAAATTAATCTTCAGTTATCAACTTTACTGCATTATGGAGCTAGTGCAATCCTGCAGAGCCTAGTCAAAAAGACAAGGCACATTAAGAAATAATAATAAAAAAATCAAGATACATTAGACTATATGGACTAGAGAGTCATTGAAGATAATTTAAGGCCTTTCAGTGAATTAATCAGTCTAATTTAAAGCTGAGGATTAAACCATAAATTATCCATCTGAAAAGCAAACAATAGGCTTTTTCAGCTTCTGTTCTGTGGACAAGGATAACAAAAACTCTTGTTATGGTTTGTGAAAACACCTCTGGACATGGAGGAGTAGAGTCAATTCAATTTCTCTAAAGTTCATGGAAGATTTCATGACTGTTTTAGCCGTTTGCGTGGAATGCCAAACTGTGGACACTGTGCAGATGCTAGTGCGCGAAAGGCCTCTGCTACTAAGTGAGGGTGGGAGTGGATCATGGACTTCCAGCCTGCTGTTTCCATTATGTCTGTTGCTTGGCTGAAAACAGAAGTATTAAGAATAGTCACACAATTTTACAAACCAAATGCACAAACGCACAGTGGAGAAGAGCAGGCAAGGCAGAACTACTGCAGAGGAGTAGTTGAGCATTATGAGACAACACACTTCATGAATGCCAGTAAGGATGCCATTGGGAAGTAGTAGCAAATTGCAATTTGGGTATATTAATATCATCACATGTAGGACATAGGGTACTTATTCTGCTCTACTCAGTATCCGCAAGACCTCAGCTAGAGAACTGCATCCAATACTGGGCACCGTGTTAAGATAACTGCCTTGAAATTGCTCAGGAAAAACAATACAAATGATAAGAGGAAAACCAGAGGAAAATGAGGTCTAGTGTAGAGAAAAAAAAGGAAGGGAAGACATGATAATCTCATTACACAGAAGGGCATGCTCAATTTGGGGAGAGAAGGATGACAAGATGAATCAGCTGAAACTGCAGCAAAAGCGATGTAGTTCATATATTAGAAAAAGCCATGAAGACAGATTAGCGAGCTGACTGCAGAACCCTTCACTGGGAGCTCGCAGTTTGAGTACCAGTGGAGCACACTTGAGAACATTCAATCCTTCAATACAAGACCATGGACTACATTCAGAATGGCTTTCAATGGCCACTGTTGATTTTTAACTAATACAGAAGCAACAACAGATTTCAGCAAGTATCACATTGACATCCAGGAGATTAAAACCAATGTATTTACTCAATGTATATATTTATTTTCTGTGAAATAATATAAAACAAAACCATAAAATTCACTCTGCACATGAAGAGTAGTACACCGGTTGGGATGCATGCCACATCGACGCAGGATAAATTTGTAATTTGGAACCAACAGCTTATGCGTCAATCCCAGTTTTCCATTGCCTTGCATTTTCGAAAGGCCCTCATGAGCACCCTCATACTGTTTCAGGAACACTGTTAAGCATAAAGTTAGCAGCTGACCTCTACACTATAGGATCTCTCAAAAACCTTTCGCAGACTTGTAATGCAAGCCTTTAATCTTCTGCTGCAAGTCGGTAAAGGTAAGCACCTTGAGAAACAATACCAAAGTTCAGACTCCCTGGTGCCCAGAGTCAGTAAGTTAAGCCAGGCCTTCTCACGTCATTTCCCTGATTCATTGTCGATGCTTCAGCTGAAGCAAAGATGACCAACGTCTTTACTAGCAATTTTTCAAGACAGAAGTCAGCTCAGTAAGTTCCAAATCACTTGAGAAGGAACACATCAACTAGTTTACATTGTTATGCATTCTGACATCTTTGTTAGTTTTCCTACTGGTATTTTACTATTTTCCTTCTACCACCCCCTTCCTTTCCCACATCATGCTCAAGTGTTAGGCCTCTGAATATTTTTTTTTTTTTTAAAGGAGAAACACTGAAATTAAGAGTGTTTTAAAGTAACTGGTACAAGGCAGCTTTTAACTTCTCTGGAGATTCTGACGGTAAGAAGTGCTCTGCTGTTCTCGTACTGTTTCAGTCTACCACTGGCTATTCTGAAGCCGGTATCTTCTATTGCATGATTCACTTGAGCTGCTCTAAGTATATGGTGCAATTGGTCCCACAGTCTGAGACACATTTTCTCAGTCTACTTCCAGTGTAGGCATGAGCACTTACAGAGTCAGCCAGATCAGAGGGACCTGACTGACTAGTTGTGTGACCTCGACAATACCAGTGCTGACATGTGGGAAGGTGCACAAACATGTTGCCGAAGGCAAAAAGAGCAACTACCCTCCTTTCTTTGGAAATCCTGCAGGCTCAGGCAACACTGCAGGCTCAGATTGACCTCAGCAAGCCTTAAAACCACACTGGGGTTGCCACTCCTCCAGGTACAAACCTGGTTAGTCAAGAGAATGGTTTCCTTTCTCTTGTGGTGGCTGCTGCCACCATCTCACAGCACTGATACGTCCCTAGGAGAGGAATGAAAACAAGCTGCTGTTAGATCTCAAACTGGAGGGCAGTTAACGCTCCCTATCATTGAAAGGGGAAGTCACAATCATAACTGGGGTAGCACCTGCTGAATCCTACTTTACTTACAGTCAGTGACTGGCCTCGGTAGTGTGGAAATGAAGCAATAGTTCTTAAGATCTGCAGTCTATTTAGCAGTGTTTGTACAGAACATCGTGAGGCAGGGAAACTTACTTGCTATTCCAGTTTTTCCCATCTTTACACCCAAGTTGTCTAAGAACACTGCACCTGTAAGAGAGAACTGTGCTAATATTGAAAAGGTACACCAAGCATAAATACAAATACATTTAGAGTCTCAGAAATATTACTTGCCTGTTAATAAAGTCTATTGCTTGTGCTTTTAACTGTTCAGCGCTGTGCAAATCTGCGAGGATAAGAATGTCAGCAACATTTTCTACCGAGAGGTTACTACAGAGTGCTTCCTCACACATGACCTTCAGCCGTTCCAGTGCATACTGACAAAAGAAAAAACTACACTAATCATTCTTCAAACTCATTCCTTCTACAGTTATCTCTACAGTTTAAGACAGTTCCAGTCATGAAAATGCTTGGTGCCTCCCAAGCTTACGATCAAACCCCTTCCAAACAGGTTATTCAAAATTCACTACGCTGCACTGAAGAGTCCTCAAATGGGAAGACATGCATTAGGTTTGACACAAACTGATCAAATGCTTTACTGGGAGGACTTTTATTAAAACAACAAAAATAACCCATTTAGAAGTTTTCTTTTTCCTTCAGTTGGTAAGGGAGGAAAAGCAACAAACACGCACAGGCTCTTTATCAGAATTGTCATTAGACAGGTTTACATCTCAAAGAGAGGGGCAAGAAATTATACAATGGAAAGTTTCATGAAAGCGTCCAAAATAAAATACATTGGCCTGTTTGAAACTAGCTTGTTCCAGGCTTACCCCCACCCCATCTCTGAATTTCTTAATTTCTTCCATACCTTTGATGCAGCCTACCAGAAAATGGATGCAAAATAATTACATTCCCATATTACATTTTGCATAGATAAACTGAGCTGCTTTTTTGAAGGATGTCACAGTCTGAACAGGTCTCATTCAGCTGTACACATTTCTACTGAGATCTTACCCATTCCATTTAGTTTAGCACCCTTCAGATACAGTTATCAAGTCTGAAAAGAATTTTAGACATATAAGTGGCATATATTCAACTTGCCACTCAAATTTGTATTAGCAACTGCTTTATTCAACAAAGAAATGCCACTGAAGAAAAGTGAAATTAGTGGCCTAACTTCTGTGTTTCGAGACCTATGCATTTTTACTTCCTTTTTATTACTATACTACTCCTCAGGTTACCTCTATTTAGAATAAATAAGTATCAATTATAAGAAATCTGTACCTATGAAGTAATACAGCAGTGTAATGTCTTTGATAATATGCAGAACACTCATTTTCACATTATTTCACATTCAGAAAGAGTATCAGAAAGTTTCTAGCAGTTTTTAACTGTTACAAAAAGCTATATGGACCTCCTAGCTCACCATTTTTATTTCCTGCTATTGCAGACAATCATACAACTGTACCTTACAATATTCTCTACATTTATCAATTATGCCCTAAATAAAGGCCAGCATTCATAAAATAACACCATTTCACCTTCCCGCTTGGGTGTACTGAAACTTGACAAAACATGATCAGTTTTGGAACATGAGATGTTGGCAAAGAGACGTGAAAAGAATGAGTAGTAAGTCACCAAAGCCAGGGCAGTGCCAGGTCAAGAGATCTTGGAAAAAAATAGAACATATTAAGTTGCCAGGAAAAAAATTATAGTTGTTTCTTTAAATGAACTACTGGGATGATTTATATTATCTTACATGATTTATATTAGGATTCATTATGAGAACAGTCAGTTTTCACCACTGATGTTTTACTGATATGATTGCACAACCAACTCAGAAATTGCAAAGGTAGTTTAAGAAATTGCACTACTCTCAGCTGAGAGTGAATAAGTTTCAGATTACACATACTGAAGTGGATATTTTCTGGATTCTAAACTACTTATGCCTCCTCGGGGAAAGACAACTGTGTCTCCTCTGAAGATAGCTAACTAAAATTTCAAGTCAAGCTGTAAAGCAGTGAAGAAATAAGGTATTGGGTCAAGTTTTTAGGAAGTTAGACAACTGCGAATTATGATATGAAAGGGAATAATCTCACCTTAATTGCTGTGCTGTTGTAAGTCCCCTCATCTCAAAAATCATAGTAGAAAAAGTATTTCACAGAGCAACAATTTAAAGAGTAGACAAGATCCCAATACAGAAGATATGAAAGATTAGATTTGTAGGGAAGACAAAGAGATGAAAGTTCTGAAGTAGCAGTACTTTAGGGAGCACAGTTAATTCAAAGACTTGTATAAATGCTCTTCAAGAATACAAAGACGTAGGATATATTTTATTCAAGACTGATTTTCCAAATCATATTAATGGTCCCCAATTTCTAAAAAGCTTTGGATAGTAAATATACTTAATATCTTAAACACTTCTGGTCAAGAAAGATTTATCAGCTTTCTAGTGCTAAAAAAGTCTATTCTTTCCCACATTTCTCCATTTCTGATGAGATTTGTTTCTCATATTTAAAAAAATCAAAATATATATCAATCTGAAAAAAGGTATTTTCTTTATAGAAGAACATTCCACAAGCAAATATGAGGTTTGAGAACTTAGTAGTCAATTACTTACTTTGTCTGCAGCTGCCAACAAGTTGTCAGCCATTTTTTCAAGGTTTGGAGCTTTTCCTGTGTAAATGAATCTCATCATTTCTTTAAAAACTTCAGGGTCTACATCATTTATTTCTACGCGATTCTGGCAAAGAAGAAGAATCAATAAAAGCCTCTGGAATTTGGCTACAACATTAAAGTGAACATGTCAAATATTATCTGCATGCACGCTGTAATTTTTCATTTGCCATCCTCCATACAAAAGCCTTACAAATTTAAGTTAACATTCAACAATATTAAGCAGAAAGAAATCAAAATCAGTAGCTCTTAAAGTCAGGTAGAAATCGTTGGAAAAGCTTAGGCAACAAAAAGCAATTGCAACTTTTTTCTAGGAATGTCTAACTCTGGACTGTATTGCACTGGCTGTACACAAAAATCAAGGCACAGTTTCAGGAATATTTAAAAGTGCTGCTGAGTTTCCAACCTGACAATGATGTGCTTGGAATTTTAGAAGTCAGAGCACCAAACAGAACAAAGTGAGCCATTTTTGGCTCGACTTAAATTCAATCAAAAGCAAACAAAGAAGCACTTCTCATTGACATCATGTAGCTAAAGGCCTTCCTAACTGATCTGTGGTATTGCATGCTCGACTCCATCCTCTGGTAGTATCCCCTATAAGCAATTAACAAAGTAGGAAATTATGTCAAAGATGTAGAATCAAGCACCATACTTTTAAATGGAGTGCAAAACCCACAGGCTATCAACACATGAGATGTACATATTCTGGTTTCCTATCCACTGAACCACACCCAGTATTTAGGAGTTGGGCTGCACTGGAGATATACTGCTAACATGAAGGCAAAGGCCCCCAGCACACTACTGCAGCTGGGACATGCATGGGTTTCTTTCAGTCCAGAAATCCCAATAAAATGCTTCCAATATTCCAATTCTACCTGTGAAAGTTTCCAGACTGGAGAAGTGCAGGGGGAAAAAAAAAGCCACGTTTGTGAAACTCAATTGTACTACAGCACCATTTTCATCTGACGCATTTGTTCACCCAAGTGGCATCACTGCAGCCTCCAAGACTAAGCCATGATCATCTATTACAATCCTTTAGTGAGCTGATCAGTTCCTTGCCTTTTCATGGAGTCTGCCTATAACCAACCCATTTTAGATATTCTTCTTCATGAAAGACACGAACAACTCCTCACCGTGGGAGATATCAAGTGCATAAAAGCAGAAGCAGCTCTCTGTGCTGATTAAGTAACTATCCATCCAAAACACTTACACAGGTCAAGTGCCTGCAGAAACTGTGAATGAAAAGGAGTGCTTCACTGCCTCAGAGCTTAATTTGAGTCATAATTCACCTGTTGTTTCTTTGTGTCCTAGCCACCATATAAAATGTTTTAATACAGTATAGTGAAACCTTAGTCAAGTTTATCAGCTTATGTGAGGGTATAAACTAAAGCAAAAAGGGGCAGAGGTTACTAGGCCAATTGCACCAGTAGCTCGTATTAAAAAAATCAAAACACAACAAAAAAACCACACATCGATCTAGGGCAGATAGAAGTACTTGAAAGCACAAATCCTCCAGACACCTCTCCACAGTTGGCCCTATCTGCCCTGCACAAAGAAACTCCTGCAGAATTCGCTGGGAAAGTGTTCAGGAGTAGTCTTCATCTTCCTCAATTTGCAACACTTCATTTTCTGCAACTTTCCCCCTTCTTCACAGTGTAAAATATTTACACGTAAACTTTTCAGTAAGACTTACCTTTTTGCTTTCCTCCATTTCATGTTCAAACATTGCATTAAAAACTGGAGATCGCGCTGTAGCAAGAAAAGTAACATTAAATAAATATAATCAAATTTTAAACTTTTAGCAATTTTAATTACAAAATAATAGCAATACAAAAGTAGAAAGTACCTGCAAGGACAGATTTATGAGCTTTGAATTCTTGTCCTCCTACATAAAAACTGCAATCTGTAAATCTTGTTGTTTCCCAGAGATTCCCTAAATCTTCTGCTAGTCGACATTCAGGTACCTTCAAAGTGTTTGTATTAGACTGTCCTGATATATTTACTGAGTCTTGGACCACGCTTACCTAACAGAAAATCACAGCAAGACAACTCCTTCATAACTGAATGCCAATAATAATGAAATTACAATACCTATTGCTAGAATTTCAGCAATTCCAAAGCAAAGCAAAAATACAGTGGTGTTTCTGGCATTAGGCTGGAACCATAAACCAACGCTTTATAGTTTACTTTTAAGAAACATAAGTAAGGCTTTACTTAGAGACTCTAACATTCTGTATTTATCCAACCGAAACAAAAAGAAAGCATAATACCACATGCCACCTGACAGAAATGCCAAAGTAAGTAAGTCAAGGACAGATACGGTTCTTGAGATGCCAGTGGGATTAAAAAGTGTTAATGCTACTTCAGAGCTAAATTAACAGTTCAACACTCTCCGTATGTTTAAGTAAAATATATACTTCTAAACAGATCATCAGGATCACAAGGTCACAGAAAAGTTTCATAAGAATAATCCATCAAAGTTTTGATTAGCATGATATTCCTAATTTAATTACAGTAATTCTATACTTAACCTGCAATGCGATAATACAAACTAAGTGCAAGTAACGCAGCTCCTTCATTATTTCATTTTACTGTGTCCAGCTGAGGCAGGAATCATGAGTGATTGTCTTCCAAACAAGATTAAAAGCCATTATTTTAGAAATAAAATTCAATAAAGTATAAAATGTAGTAGGTAAGTAACTTCAGTAATGAAATGCATGCATCACAGGATGTAATTTTTGTACAGAACTCATTAAGAAAAGAGTGAAATACATGTATCTGAAGTTAACATATTGCCATTATTGCCTATGTTTAAGTCTTTCACAGAAGCAAACAGCACAGTAGCAATCTTACTTGCTTTTTTCAGGTACCTTTACATACTAAGTCATTTTAATCAGTATGTTAGGAAAACAGAAGAGCTCAGCAGGTTTTATTTCTGTTGTCTGAGAGCACTCGCCTGAGAATAAAACCTTCACAAAGAGAGCCTTACTACAAGATCTTGATCGCTGCCTCTCCCAAATACAGAAAATTAGGATTATATATTAAGAGAAAATGCTGAAACTGTTAAGATCAGTGTTTTGTTTGATTTCCAGAGGCATAGCATCTGGAATAAATCTGGCATAAAGCAAAAATAGTACAGCTAAGCTTCACAGAAAGCGAGAGCACTGCCAACCAGACTCCAGATCAGAAGAGGAGGATGATCCAATTAAGACAGCAGCTTGGGGATTTGAATCATTGCCTAAGTCCCTGTTTCATCCCATACCCCCTTGTGATTATAAGAAATTCCTTTATACTCTTCCACCTTTCAAAAGGAAAAAAAATACCCCAAAGCACTGCAAAATTCCACTTTCACAGTAAGACTATACATTCACAACACTGAAATATCCATAGCGCTATTGTATACTCTATTCTCCAGTTTTCATACACACAGAGTGATTCCAGGAGATATACATACACACAAACGGAGTTTTAGCTTAGCAACGCTAGTCTTCTGTTGTCAGAGTGATGCTTCTCCAGAGACTTGACTCAACTTAAAGTTCACGATCCAAGTTGTCCACACAGCATCCTCTTGTTAGCTACAGACAGTGCCTAGGAAGGTCATCTACACATTGTTTGAGTCCACTTAAACTGATATCTGATGTTCCAAGCTTCTACTATTTTAGAGTGGTTTCTAATATATGTTGATATTTGTGCAACACAGCAATTTGCTATGACCCATTCTTTTAAGATATAACCCAAAGTTTTAATTCAACTCTCCTACATCTGAATGGCCTGGCATGTATTGTCTATAGGTTGTAACAACTCTTAAAGATCCTAAATACAAACATTTACAGGGGTCTGATATTTCCTATCTCACTTGTCCAGATGATATGCTTAAAATCAAGGGCATTCTCTTTTTTTAAGTTTATTTAAATCAAGCTGAAATCCAATCAAGCCAATCCCACATAACTCCTGAAAACTCATCTTCGGCTAAAAGTGACGGTTCTATGATTATCTCAACACCTGATACCAAATGCTTACTTCAGGCACCTTAGAGTTGTGTTCATAAAAATCACTCAGCAGAGTGAAGGTCACTAAACTGCAGGATGATGAGGAGACGCTAGAACTAACAAACAATCTATCTTGAAGAGTTGCAGCAACCTAGCTGGGATTTCCAGGTACTTCACAAAGTCTGATTTACCTTACTTCTTCGGAAGCTCCCCAACATACAGCTTTTGCACAGCACAGGTCACTTGCATCGCATACCCCCCCGCGCAAGGGTATATAAAAATGTATAAACTAGGACTTGAACAAGTTCTGAGCGTGATGACAGTTAAGATGGCAACGTATATAATTTTCCTGGTTTTAATAGTAAAGATGATGTAAGTGACTGCTCTCTCAGTGTAAACCAGGTAAGAGATCTGTGAAAGCACTCACTAGGAAAAAACATCCCCATGGAGAATTTACTGTTTTATTAGCAAATGAAAATATTTGCAATATTTCGGTAATTTCAGATTATATGGAAAGTGAGAACTGAGTGACAGAGAGATCAGTTTGCTCAGAAAAATAAAATAATGCAGTTGTAGTTAGTCAATAGGTCACTTGTCAGTGGCAACGCTAGACTTTGCAAAGTACTTAACCTAATAACCCTTCAGAGTTTCCAATCCAATGACATATCCAACTGATTTTAAGAACACTTGGCAACACAGAAGGAATATCTCTGCTGCCAAGGAAGACCAAATAATCCTTCTGCAGCCCAACAGGGAGTAAAGAAGAGCCAACCACCACAGTTGGCTGGTGACTTTACTAAATACCTGCTAGATCTGGCAAGTTTTATCAATAGAAGTGCAACATAGTTTTAAGAAGTGGTAAGTCAGTCTTCCAACTAGGATACAAGCAGGAAGGCAAACAGCAAAATTAGAACTTACAGTTAAGTTTTAAAATGACAAAAACTCCAGACTTCTCTATAGAAACAGGTCATTCAAACAACTGTTACTTCTAATGACAGCTGAAGAGCTAGAAGAACACATCCAAATAATCAAATTTTAAAAATATTTGGATTCCCTTTTTTTTTTTTTGCTTTAGCCTGAAACAAGCTGGAAGTTATTTTAACATGCTCACTGTGCACAATTAAATGTTGTACTTCCTTCTGCATTTATAATCAGGGGAGGTCAAACACTTCACAAAAGCCACTCACGTTAGAACACTGAGAAGTTTTGTAGGGAAACAGTCATATTTAAAGGTTAGCATCAATATTTAAATAACAATATTTCTCTCTGGAAAATTCAGCATTTGTTCGATTTTTTTTTTTAAACAAACTTTATCTCTAAAATTAGATAGTGACCTATTTCCAAAGCCAAACACTATTTTTAACAGCTGTTCATTTACATCAAAGTATTCATTACCAGGAAAACTTAAAATGAGGAAATACTCAAAAGTATCTTTACAGAACCATAAAACACTTGTTACATCTGCTTTTATCACCCAAATAATTGTATTCATAACAAATTTATCATGCAGCTAATTTAACTTCTCTAAGTGAAAATAAGATGCGCTATATTTGCAACATCTAGTCTCAGGGGCCACATTTCAATTATTCTTCCTACACAGCATAATGACATATAATTAAATTGTAATCTTGCCAAGACAATTTTACACATTTCCTGTAAATACACAGATCAAAGCAAACTTATTAGCAGTTAGAGCATCTATCATCCTCCTAAGCCACTAATCACTTTATGGCAGCAAAGATAACTGGCCAATGTATATTTAACATACACTGTACTTACATTGCAACTTTCTCTAGTTTCTATTTTTACCATTGGGTAAGCGTTTTACTGAATTTTAATATGACAATTTAGGTTACCGACATAACTGACATTACAAAAGTGACCCATAATACAACATGAAGTTAAATTTATACCACAGTTCTCAATATTAATTCTCAGTATTAAGCAGTCCTTCTACAGGATACTTGCACTTGTTCAAAAAACAACATGTAACAATTACTATGAAAATAAAGTGTTTCATTTACTTGCAAGACCTATTCATTGGTTAAAGCCATCAGTTACGATATTACAGGTATAGAGATTCTGACCATGAGTTGATTTTTTGTATAATGCAAACCAGCATGCAGACATTTACTTTTGCTTATCCAGTGAAAAACAATCCTATCATTCCAAATACAACTTCTTTAAATAAAAGTGACCTCAGTAAAATACTAATTCTACAGACAGCACGTATCAGCAACCTTTTGCATAAATAGTTCGATAGTCGAATGTAATCCTGGCAGATTCATGGAGAAGAACCAACAGTTTACAAGTGATCAATTCAGACTTATTCTATACTTCACAACACGTGAATCAAAAAACAAAATACAATGCAGACAGAGCAAGTAAATGTGCATCTTACCACATTTAGAGTTTACAGAAGACAACTTTTATAGCATATTACTGTTTAAATCAACATAAGCCTCTATTTATTAGAGCAGAAAAACATTTTATTTAAAAGCTTATCACTTAAAAAACCATACCCACCTCACAAAATAATGTCAGCTTGTCATCTGGTAGAAGACCATTAGCTTCATCTAGTAAAAAATCTCTTCGGATAAATTTCTTAAAACCCCAGTCCTTGCCTTGCACAAATCGATATGCTCTTTGGCTTTCTGATAAAAAACAGTTTTGTACAAATAAATCAAGTTAAATAAAAATATTAAGAAATAACACCACCTACAAATTCTATATTAAGGCTAAGTGTTAATCCAAATATGAACCAATTTAACACATTTGAATTGTATGTGTCACATCTTTAGGAAACCTACAACTGATTAAAACATTTGTTAATGCTGTGATAGCGTTATTTTATAAAACACTTGATAGAACCTAGTAGAGCACAATTTGCAATTCAAACCATATCATCTCCTTAGATGTTATATTAGGCACCAACCAGCAAGAGAGGAGTTTTTCAGTTAATGTTTAAGAGCGCTAATGTGTCAAAACAGAAACTGTTCACAGGGAAGTACCATTACAATGAATTTGTCATCACAAATGCATTCTGACAACACTTCTGCAGTTGTCATAACAATCTGTTTTGACTTCTTCCTGAAATGATAAATCTTGTTTCACAGGTTGAAATTATTTTG
This sequence comes from Anarhynchus alexandrinus, assembly GCA_008711295.1. Classification (NCBI taxonomy): domain Eukaryota; kingdom Metazoa; phylum Chordata; class Aves; order Charadriiformes; family Charadriidae; genus Anarhynchus; species Anarhynchus alexandrinus. Next base: position 5,074,763 of record VUYV01000047.1, read on the forward strand.
AAATATAATAAAAGCATTAAAAAAGCAAAACAGAAATAAAAGCTTTCAAGTAACAAACTATTTATTTGGTGATAAAAAGATACTATTTGTATTTACCTTTTACCCATAGCCATGAGGGTTTTTAAGTCATCAGATTTACTCATTTTATATATACATGCATATAGACAGCATTCTTTTACCATGTCCAAAATAAAGACATCAGGAAAGTGACTTCTCTACACTACAGTAAACTTGGTAGCTTTTACTGTTGTCAGCAAGAACCAGTGTTAACCCTCTGAAATTAAACAATCAGTAGCAATTTAAGTATACAAAACTACAAAAATGAAGCAGCATAAAAGTGTAAATGTATTTTTTTCTTTCTAATAAAGTTAAAATGTTAGTTCGTTACCTATTTTATACACAGCTTCATCACTTGAAGCAGCAGTCTATGCATGAATTATCAATTTACAAAGGACATCTACAGTCAGGCATCATTATACTGTATAAATAAAAACAGAGCATCTCCAGAAGCAGATGGTAAATGGCTGGAAAGTCCAAGAAATAAGATTTCTGTTGGTAATTTTCCAAAATGAGAAAACGTTTATAATTCCTGTACTGCCAAATACAGGATAGCTACTGCAGAAACTGAAGACACATCTACTCACAGGATTTTGAGGTTTTAGCACCCTGTGATTATTGGCATTTAAAGTACCACTTAGCACATAATCTTCAGATGCTCAAAATCCTTCCATCCTACATTGCGCATCCCTCACTTAGGACAGCATTACAAAGAAAGCTCCCATACATTTTCTGGAAAATCAGTACAACTGAGTCCCTCTCTGAAGCGCCTGTAAACTCATGGGGAAGAAAGAGGAGGAATTGGAGGTGTGTGCACAGTTGCAGGGCTACGATCTGCTTGGCCTCACAGAGACATGGTGGGATAGCTCACGCAACTGGAGTGCTGCAGAGGACGGGTATGGGCTCTGTAGGAAGGCCAGGCCAGGAAGGTGAGGCAAGGAGCTGCCCTTTACATGAGAACTGCAGGAATGTGTGGAGCTCTGCCACACGATGGATGACGAGCCAGGTGAGAGTTTATGGGTCAGGATTAGAGGGCAGGCCAATGTGAGCAGTGTTGTACTCAGTGTCTCCTACAAACCTACCGATCAGGAAGAAATATGAGACTGGCGATTGGGGTCCCGGTGGACAACAAATGCACAAGAGCCAGCAATGAGCCCCTAAGGCAAAAAAGGACCAGCAGCATCTAGTTAAACACTCGAACTGGTTGCCCAGATAAGTTGTGGAATCTCTATCCTTGGAGATATTCAAAGCACGACAGGTCCCAAGCAAACTGCTCTTAGTTGACCTGGCTTTCAGGAGCAGGTTTGGACTAGGCAACCTCCAGAGGTCCCTTACAACCTCAACAATTCTGTGATTCTATAATTATTTCAAAATATTTTTTGATGGTGTATCACATGCTGCAGTTTCATTTAATTACACACAGCGATCCACTACTGGACTGGAAGACTGTCTCAAGCCAAAAGCCATGATCCACCAAAGGTACAAAAGTGTAGCTTTGTTCATACAAGCTCCAGAACCAGGAGGCTTGCCGGGATTGAAGCAACTAGCTCCATCAGTGAAAGAAGATAGAGTGAAATATATACATTTACTTTCCTTCTAAAAAGTCCAAACATTTAAATTTTAGATGTGAACTCAGTTTTGTGCATTTACTTTAAAGGTTACAAGTGGGCCGAGTTACATAAGGAGAAAATAGCATGAAGTTTGGGTATGAGTACTGGAAAACTATAGATTTTTTTCAAGAAATTCAGAACTTGCAACAGAACAGACCCTGCAAGATTTCTTAAGCCCTGGAGCAGGAGAAGGGAAGAAAAGTAGACAGATTCTTCATACACAGGACTAGCAACAGCACAAACTCAGTGCAGACCAGCATTAAATTACACATTTTCATGAGAATTCCAGCTTTCTCAAAGTGTTTCCAATGAAGGTTGTGCTTATAACTTTGAAACTGAGCACCATGCATTTTTCATATCAAGAAGGCAATTAAAATCAAATCACCGATTATTTCAAAGTCTTCTAATTCCTTGGGTACATGGCTCATGTTTTTAAACTGATTACAGTGTAAATCAGATGAAATAGACCAAAACATTGTAAAGGAGTGTCTGAAAAAACAACCATGCATATTTATCCTAATTAACTATGGAAATCAACCACTTACTTCCACTGTACCTAGAAACAAGCAAATGCACCCCTATTAACAGCAAGCAAGAATAATCTGCTAGAAAACCTAACTGACAAGAATCTGGAGCGACAGCAGTTAGTAATGCGCTGCAATTTATACTGCTCAGGATAGAATTAACAGAGCTCAGTGAACAAAAGTGTGTGAAACATGAATAAGATTTTTAATTAAGTTTCTAAAAGGATATTAAAAAAGGTATTTTTAAAGTTTATCTCAGTATTAAATTCTGTTCTCAACTGAAAAAAAACCTATAACTCTGATTTTCTTTGGGATGTTCTTACAATTCCACATGCAATACATTAAAAATCCCTTACCCATTGCTTTTGTTTCTTCTCTTTTAGCATTCAGCAGGGAAAATTTGAATTTTGCTCTGACTTCACTTTTTGGACAACTGACTAAAAGCAAATATAATGACAGGTAGTCTTTGCTTTCATCATCTAATCCCTTTGGATTCACTCTCAGGCACCTGAAAGAAACACAGAAATCTTACATTTTTTAATTGTACCCAGAATAAATTCAGAAATATTTTTATAAGATACAATGATACATGCTACTGAAAAAAAATGTTCCCCTTATGACTGTTGAAATTTTGAAACTAGAGCAAATACATACCTATAGTAAAATTTCAAGATGTCCAAGTTTTAGTATTTATCTGAAATTTAACTATGCAACTTTTGCAAGTGGAAAAAGAAAAAAAACAACCACAAACCCAAAGCAGTTGCTAGAATAAAGACCTTACCACTTCATTTTGTCATTTGGCCCTGATGAAAAGGTAGAACTCTTTAAGACTTCACCCATTTCTTCTCGGCAAAAACTGAAGTTATTAATGGTCCACATGTAGGAAAATTTTACTACTTTAACCTGAACAAAAGATGTAGACAATTTCAATAAAATTTAACTTACATATCAAACATTAACTATGAGAACTAGTTAGATGGTCAGCACAACTCAATAATTCTAGGGGCTTTTTTTTAATTATAACTAGAAAATAAAGCCATTGGAATTTATGTAGATTACCTGTGTGTAACACCAGCTTTCAGCCACAGGTCCACTGGACATCTCCCCAGGAGGAGGTGGGGTGGGAACCCTTGACATCATTGCCACTTATTGCAGGTTTATAGTATCAAGATAGCAATCCAAACTTCAGCAATTCTCCTAAAAAAGTAATTCACATATTTTGTTCACCCTTTTTAAGCGTGGAAAAAATCCATATTTTGATATCCATATTACTGTGTTTACTAAATGATGCACCTGAAATTTAAACTTGAAAAGAGGACAATGGCTTTGCTGTTTAGACAAGCTAGGTGTCACACGTTAATGACCCCTTGTACTCAAAATCTGCAGGCTGAATCCTCATACAATACTTTATAAAAGCAAGTGCCTATACATCATACAATACCACTAACAACATTATTTCAACATCACCTTTGTAAATTACTACCTTGATCATTCCAGTCATGTTACAACTTTCTTTAGAATATTTTCCTTTGATTTGGAGAGTAACTAGGGCGCCGTGAGCACACAGTTATTAGTACCAATGAGTTAGTTGTCCACACATGCATAACTCAGTTCTGAAAGAGCCCCTAGCCACCTGGGAGTAGAATAGGTTCAAAGAATCCTAGGATTTCTCAAGGGAGGGTAAGAAATTAAACTTCCATTTCAAGTACACTTTCTTCACACCTTTCATGATTGCCTTGTATCTTTAATACCAACAGATTCGACTGAAGAACTATAATGGTCAGAACCACATGCTCGCTCCTTATCAAATCACAAAGCTGAAATAGTTTCAAGCCAACTCACCAACTCTGGAGAACTTCCTAACAGGAAATAAAGCAATTTTGTTACAGATTAACTCATAACAGAGCACTACAATTTCTCTGGCCCATGAGAAATTGGGTCATATGCCCAGATTTATCACTTCTAGCTAATGTAATTAGTCAGCCTCCTCGCACTAGCCTTTGTGCATAGCTAATGAAGGCAGGCCCTTCAGAGGGTAGCGCTGGGTTACTGGGCTGACTCTCCTTTAGGTAGGGTTTGCTGTCATCTTGAGACAGACTCCTGCCAGAAGCACAGCTTCTCGCTTAAACGGCTCCATTAAGCTGCTAAAAAGAAGTGAAACGAACCCTGATCAAACCAGATGAAAGTCACAAGTGTTTCTGCCACAAAACATCTTCTCTCTTAGTACAGAAAGTTTCTTTAGACATATGCTGCTATTGCTAAAGCAAGATCAGAAGGCTACAAGATTTCTGCAACATTTGAGTGCTTCACCATATAGGTCTTTTTACTTGTGGTAGAACAGCATTAATTGTCTTAGTCAAAAGATGCGATTGCACATCACTAATCATGCTGGAACTCTTCCTTCAGGGATGGGCAACACTTAGAAACAAGGTTTATGCAAACATTGCTAAAAGACACTGCAAGACCATGTGCAATTCAGTCACGATGTGAATGAGTTTATTATTCCTATGGGAAGAATTCTCTGCGAATCGCTGTGATGCTCGGTGGATGCTTTTCCTCCTGCCTTGTGGTACCTCTTCTCACTCGAGATTTGAATTAGTCCTTCCACATTAAAGCCCGCTGACACAGGAATTGCTCTGAATCACAAATGTATAAAACCTTAAAACCAAAACTAATTCTCAGGTTTTATCAGATGAGGAAGCAGATGCTATATAATCAGATCCCTTAATGGTTCTCTACCAAGAGATCTACTATGACACGATGAAAAAAAGCAATAGCTCTCCTGCAAGATATGGATCACTGAGACCTTCAAGTGTAATCACAAATACAATTCAGCTGCCTCTCATAAGTGACTTTTCTTTCCAAATAAAATTGTATTTATTTATGGCAATCTTCAGTACTTAGTTAGCACTTCCCATAAATGAAAACTAGTAGCAAACAGCCACCCTAAATTTAAGATAATGGAACTTATTTGCCCCATATTTAAGCAGGAATTACATGTATTGGGGAACCTGTGTTTATATAACTTTTGTTTACAGGTTTACAATTTGTTTTGATTCTCTGTACAGAGCCACCCAGAGTAAAGTTCCTGGGAAGGATACATGTCAACATACATCTTTCATAAAGCAAATATTAGTACTTATATTACCATTATTTCTGAAAGTACATCCTATTCAATAGTAACAACTGAAGGTGTAACCCAAATACATGATGGATTTTACATAGAACCACATCCTAGAAGCATTAGAACAGCTCACCTCAGCCTTACTGAACCTGCTTGCTCTTCTTCAATTCTCCAAAGCTAAAACCAAAAAGAAATACAGCCCGTTCCTTATTCTGTCATTTGCATGAGATGCACAGGACTGTCCAGCTCTGATCTCAGCTCAATTCTTTCAGTCCGTTGACCAGTCAGCCTCCAGTAACCATGCAGGAGCTGCAGAGCTGAGCCAAGTTTGCTCTGAAGGGGTCTCTAAATTGAAAAAGGCTGAAAATAACTGCTGTATTAGCAGTTATCCCTTCCTCTTTAGAAGGAGGATATCCCTATCCTCTTTAGAAAGCGCTCAGTGACTTTATGCCAGCTACCAGTAGTTACCTGCCCCCTCCTGTCTCACAGCTAAATCAGCTTGATTCACTGAGAATTTAACTCTAAGCAAAGGTGGTTATTTTCAATTATTTTCAAGTCCATCTGCTACCTTGTCTCTGTACCTGTTCTACCCAGAGCATTTGTACTTCAGAAGCTACTTCCACCTGCTGCGTGGCTTTTATTATTTATTTCAGGTTCTGACAGAAGCCATGATTTTACATTAAGTACACTTTTCAGATCCTCTGTAAAGCTTTTTGTAAAGTTTCCCATTACAGCTTAGGACCAAACAACTGATTTTCATGAGCTCCCAATATGTCTTTCAGGAACAGATTTGTATCTCACTTTTTTTGGCATGGATTTACTATGCCAAACAAGTTTTTAATTGAAAAAAAAAATGGGAGAAAGCAATAACTTTGAACAGTTTGATATCATACTAGGGGCCCGTATTGAGGAGCAATCTTTTTTATTTTCTAATATGCCTGGATGCATAATTAAAAAAAAAAAAGAAACCAACCAACAGCAAACTGAACAATGGAGAACAAATAAAAGAGAGAATCAGACCCTCTGTTAAGACATACAGAAAGACTGCCAGAGAACAGCAGAGGAACAGTTTAGCAGTGCTGCTGATCTGCCCCTCAGTTAATCCATTAATCAGGATTTGGGTGGGGACATGGAGATATTTAGCAAAACTACAAGGCGAAAAAGAACACAAGTTTCAAAGATGTTACCATAAAGCATAGAGGTGTTTGGGGAAGGAAAGATTTTTCCAGTCCCCAGGCTGGCACCCAGATCGAGTGGGCTACAGCCTTACCTGCTTTGAGCGGCCACCGATGGTTACCAGGGCAAAGTGGACCTCCCATGGGCAGAGTGAAGGTGAGAAGAAAGATGCACCTACACGCACACCCTTTGTTTTACATACTGTACTCTACTTGGGGAGAAGACTAAATACTACTTCGAAGAAAGTGTTTATGAATCAAGTACCAAACCCTCATCACAGCCTATTAGATCAAATGGTTGGGAACAGACTGAGCTGCAGTTCACAAAACCAGTCGGAGAATGACTGGGCAGAATTAAATCAATGAAGCCCAGGAAGACACGCCTGTTATCTGCAGGACAAAACAACTTTCATGCTAGAACCTGCATTTATTCCTCTGCAGGCAATCACGAACAAAGCATCAGAGGTGACAGGCCATTATCAGGTCGTACCTCTGAGAGTTTTCAGGCAGTGCCATGTATCATGAACAAAGCATCAGAGGTGACAGGCCATTATCAGGTAATCCCTCCAAGAGTTTTCAGGCAGCGCCATGCCTGTCTGGACATGGCTTAACAAGCCAGTCAGTGTGGCCACTTTGCCAGGCAGAAGTCTCTGACCATCAGAAGAAACACGCACTGGGAACACTAAAACAAGTTTTAATGGATGAGGGCAAAAGAAGTTTCTGGCTTCCAAAACGGAAATTGAGGATGTATCTTTAAAAGAATGTCAAGTACCTCTGTTGTTTGTTTGGGTTTTTTAATGAAGTGATAAAACCATGCTGACTGCAGTGCAGCAATCGGTGACGATTCCATGCTGAGAGTTTGCTTTCATTGTCTTACCTCAAAAGAGGAAAGAAAAGCTCAAAGGTATTTTACTTAACCTGTACTCCCAGACCCCAAACATGATGGGCTTTTCACTTCCTCTACTGGTCTCTTCAGTGAGGTGTTGGTTTCACCTGCTAATCACTCTGCCGAATAGACCAGTCCCTGTTAAATCGGGATCTTCAGAGCTGAGTACTACTTGCAGAGCAGTACTGCACAAGTAGGTAGAGATAACATGAGAAAAAGTGACTTCTTAAAGCATGTTTTATTCAGGAACTGACTGAAGTATTTTCCTATTCAAACAAATACTGGTGTTAAACTTCAAGCCATCTGAAGTTGATTATCTCTAATTAATTACCTGCACACAGAGTGTAAAGAAAGCATGGGCTACCCTCCTTAAAACACATTTACACTAAATTTCAACAAAAGCTGTATCAGCTCCCTGTTTTCCTAACTGAAGAGATCTTAAGATTCAAACCTACTTCATATATGTTTGTCTGATGAAATTCATGCCATTATCTTGTTTCTCTTCCCAGAAACTGAATATTTGTCAACATTATTCTAGATAAAGTTACTTTTCAACCTCTTCTAGCTAGACAGGAACACATTCCCAGTCTCTTACATCTTGTGTTGGAATAATCTCAACTTTTTCATTGAAAAAGAGTGACTAGGTCATTAGGAAAGTAACACATGCAGATAAACACAAAGAGGAATTTTCTACTCCCCCAATAATAAACCCTCAAAACACTTCATAAACCTATTTGAAGAATTGCCCTAAGTGTTAACATGATCTTTTGCCAGCTCTCATGTCTACGAGCAGAAGCTCAGTATAACAACTATATCCTAATAGTTCTTCCAGCGTAATAATAGTGTAACAGGTACACACAAGCAGGTGTGCATGTTAACCAGTGACTATTGCAATGTTTTATCTTTGTATTTCAATAAGGTATTACAGTCAACAAACTACTGACAGGAATGGCTAGATAAACTGCCTTCTGCAGGATATCCAACACACCCCGAAAGTCAAATCTAGACTGCCAGAGCCTAACCCATAGCTCAGTTCACCAAGCAAATCAGTGACCTTGTTGCGTGCCCTCAACAGCAAGGAGGAAAGCACATTGCGAAATGGATGATCAGTTCCTGCTGACCCTCTTCTCTCTGCTCTCCCTTCCTTTCCCAGAGCTTAAGCCTCCAGGATCAAAGTGTTTCCCTCCCAGGCTGCCCATATTTTGGGACATCATAGGACTTCCAACATCTCATCACATGGTATAACTGAACATGAGAGACTTGAGCACAGCGTGCCCTTATTCTCAAGTCCTGCCCAGAAACTGAGTAACAAAGCAACATTTAACAGCAACGTCATGGTGCGCTTCCAAACCACGATGGCACAGAATCTCCACAATCTCCCAGAGGGGCTATGGAGCCTGTCTTCACTGAAACATCAAACATCTCTATCCAACAAACTAGTTCAAGCATTGAACAGCTCATGTAAAACTTAAGAGTAACTTATTGTCTAAGAGTGACCAATATCAATACCATTTAGCAGTCTCTATGGAAAGCCTAATGAATGACCACACCAACAAATCCCACATGCATGTACTGCATATTCCATTTGAATGGTGACAGTCTTTTCCTGAACAGGGCTGAACACTTCAAAAAATGCAAAGCTGTTATCAAGTAACTTTTTTCCCCCCTTTGGAAATATTGATATTTCATCACTGGCTGAAATAAAAGATCACCTTCTGAAGGTTAACTGGCAAGTAACACCCTGTTCCTCCAACTTTTTTTTCCTAGTAAATCCTTAATTCGGAAACCAAATATAGTTTGTCCAATTNTGAACAAAGCATCAGAGGTGACAGGCCATTATCAGGTAATCCCTCCAAGAGTTTTCAGGCAGCGCCATGCCTGTCTGGACATGGCTTAACAAGCCAGTCAGTGTGGCCACTTTGCCAGGCAGAAGTCTCTGACCATCAGAAGAAACACGCACTGGGAACACTAAAACAAGTTTTAATGGATGAGGGCAAAAGAAGTTTCCGGCTTCCAAAACGGAAATTGAGGATGTATCTTTAAAAGAATGTCAAGTACCTCTGTTGTTTGTTTGGGTTTTTAATGAAGTGATAAAACCATGCTGACTGCAGTGCAGCAATCGGTGACGATTCCATGCTGAGAGTTTGCTTTCATTGTCTTACCTCAAAAGAGGAAAGAAAAGCTCAAAGGTATTTTACTTAACCTGTACTCCCAGACCCCAAACATGATGGGCTTTTCACTTCCTCTACTGGTCTCTTCAGTGAGGTGTTGGTTTCACCTGCTAATCACTCTGCCGAATAGACCAGTCCCTGTTAAATCGGGATCTTCAGAGCTGAGTACTACTTGCAGAGCAGTACTGCACAAGTAGGTAGAGATAACATGAGAAAAAGTGACTTCTTAAAGCATGTTTTATTCAGGAACTGACTGAAGTATTTTCCTATTCAAACAAATACTGGTGTTAAACTTCAAGCCATCTGAAGTTGATTATCTCTAATTAATTACCTGCACACAGAGTGTAAAGAAAGCATGGGCTACCCTCCTTAAAACACATTTACACTAAATTTCAACAAAAGCTGTATCAGCTCCCTGTTTTCCTAACTGAAGAGATCTTAAGATTCAAACCTACTTCATATATGTTTGTCTGATGAAATTCATGCCATTATCTTGTTTCTCTTCCCAGAAACTGAATATTTGTCAACATTATTCTAGATAAAGTTACTTTTCAACCTCTTCTAGCTAGACAGGAACACATTCCCAGTCTCTTACATCTTGTGTTGGAATAATCTCAACTTTTTCATTGAAAAAGAGTGACTAGGTCATTAGGAAAGTAACATATGCAGATAAACACAAAGAGGAATTTTCTACTCCCCCAATAATAAACCCTCAAAACACTTCATAAACCTATTTGAAGAATTGCCCTAAGTGTTAGCATGATCTTTTGCCAGCTCTCATGTCTACGAGCAGAAGCTCAGTATAACAACTATATCCTAATAGTTCTTCCAGCGTAATAATAGTGTAACAGGTACACACAAGCTGATGTGCATGTTAACCAGTGACTATTGCAATGTTTTATCTTTGTATTTCAATAAGGTATTACAGTCAACAAACTACTGACAGGAATGGCTAGATAAACTGCCTTCTGCAGGATATCCAACACACCCCGAAAGTCAAATCTAGACTGCCAGAGCCTAACCCATAGCTCAGTTCACCAAGCAAATCAGTGACCTTGTTGCGTGCCCTCAACAGCAAGGAGGAAAGCACATTGCGAAATGGATGATCAGTTCCTGCTGACCCTCTTCTCTCTGCTCTCCCTTCCTTTCCCAGAGCTTAAGCCTCCAGGATCAAAGTGTTTCCCTCCGAGGCTGCCCATATTTTGGGATATCATAGGACTTCCAACATCTCATCACATGGTATAACTGAACATGAGAGACTTGAGCACAGTCCGCCCTTATTCTCAAGTCCTGCCCAGAAACTGAGTAACAAAGCAACATTTAACAGCAACGTCATGGTGCGCTTCCAAACCACGATGGCACAGAATCTCCACAATCTCCCAGAGGGGCTATGGAGCCTGTCTTCACTGAAACATCAAACATCTCTATCCAACAAACTAGTTCAAGCATTGAACAGCTCATGTAAAACTTAAGAGTAACTTATTGTCTCAGAGTGACCAATATCAATACCATTTAGCAGTCTCTATGGAAAGCCTAATGAATGACCACACCAACAAATCCCACATGCATGTACTGCATATTCCATTTGAATGGTGACAGTCTTTTCCTGAACAGGGCTGAACACTTCAAAAAATGCAAAGCTGTTATCAAGTAACTTTTTTCCCCCCTTTGGAAATATTGATATTTCATCACTGGCTGAAATAAAAGATCACCTTCTGAAGGTTAACTGGCAAGTAACACCCTGTTCCTCCAACTTTTTTTTCCTAGTAAATCCTTAATTCGGAAACCAAATATAGTTTGTCCAATTGTACAGCCAAAACTTTGGGTTTTTTAATAAAGAAATTCTGAAGTGAATAAGCCTTCTATTCAATAAAATCAGTTTCCAAAAACCCATTCAAAATAAACATGCTCTAGGTACAGAGATACTGATCTCATTTCCTCTCATTAAATGATCACCATTGAATAAAGTATTAAACAGTATTATATATTACAAGTATTATATATAATGCTATCTATCAGTATTTGTTGTTCAAGAAATCAGCATTGTTTTTCAAATTATTGAGAAGGCAAATTCTTGGGAAGAGTATTGAATTGCTTTAAAATTCACTATCTTACAAGTTTTTGGGTGAGAGAGAAAATACATATGCAGCTAAAGACCAAGGAAACAAACAAACCATATTAAAATGGTTAAGTCTGCAGTGAAAGACATTTTAAGGCCCAAGGCTAAGTTACTTTTGCACCCCTCTCCCATCTGATGCAATGCTCCAGTTGACTCGTGCAGTTTTAGGTAGCACCAACTTATGAAGGCCAAATTGCTTAAGAGCCGAGAAAGCCCTTTTCTCCTTGGTAACAGCCAGCCATCACCTGGGTCATCCCTATCCAGTAGCATGAAACTACTGAGGCGTATTAAACTGGCCAGAATGCTGCTCAAATCCACGCAAGAGCCATTATCTTTCTCGCCAAATCTGAGACTTGAAAAAAACCCACAACAGTTGAAGAGAGAAATTTACCTTTTTTTTTCCTGTTAAGAGTTTGTCTTGTAAGCCGATTATGCTTACAAAAAATTCATAAGACATTACCAGTAGAAAAAAAAAGTCTGAACTTTGTGAAAGATAGGATTGTTTCTTAATTAGCAGGATTTGCATCTCTTCACAATTGATCTTTTTGAAAGAATTGCTGCACATTTCCTATATAGCTAACTATTAAACTGAATTTTCTGCTGGATGATACACAATACAGTAACAGACATTTGAAAGGTCTATTAAGCACAGGCAGTTTTCCAATTTGTTCAGCATCATCATTTGCTTCTCTGAAAACAGACTCAAGATATACCTAGAAAATTTAAGTACAGTGTTTAGTATTTATTGAATTTAATCCCTATCTATCACTGCAACATTTGAGTGATCAGTATTACTAATAATTAAACAATTGCAGTCATACATATAAATGCCACTAAGTTGAGGCTATACTACATTTTATATTATTTGTAGTACTTCTAACATGTAAAATGTGTCCTTTTCAAGACAAGCAGAAGGCAATAGCAGTTGGGCTACGTGCAAGAAAATCCTATGGCACTTAAAGAAAAAGTGAGAGGTCTATAATAGTTAAAAGGAAGGTGGATTTTTTTTTTAACGTAATATTAAAAGCGGTTATTTAAGTGTATGTTTGCTTTGGAACCACACAGCAACAACCAAGTTTACACAAACCTAAACCAGCTTTAGGGCTTAAATCATAAGCTTTGGCTGCTCCTACATACTTCAAGCTCAGTATCTTATCCTTGCCATCCACCAGCTCTGCTGGAAGCTACCGCCCAGCCAGGAGAAACACACACACTTGAGCACCCACACCAAAAGCCAATTCATAACCCTCTCCACAGCCCTCCAGTGAGAAAAAAAAATCCTACCCTGGGCTGGACCACGACAGCTGAGAGACTACATATACATCGCTTGTCACCCCTGCTCCACAGAGAGTGAACTCCAGCGGAGATAGGGCAGGCAGCTGGGGTCAGAGACATCTTAAAATAACTGCAACTAAGACTCCACAATTTAAAAGCACATCCTCGAGGTGGTTCCAGCAGAAGAGCCCCGGAGAGGCAAAACCCAGCACATGAGAAATGCCCAACTTTTCAGAAGGATGGTGCTGTAGCTTTAACTGGTAACACTGAAGTCAGCAGCTCAAAATTAGCAAATTGCACTACTCCTTGTAAAAACTGTAAAGCGGACTACATGTAGTTTTCAGGCTTTTTCTTTTCTATCTTAAGCCTTTGAAAAATAAAGCTGAATTTTACCTCAGCTGAGAGAAAACCTAGTGCCCAGCTGAGCTTGAACTGTAACTGTCTAGTTTACATCATCCATGCTTATTAATAAAAATCCCTCAGCATTAGCCTTGCATTACTGTTCTGTAATATAAGAAACCCATTGTGCTCCTTTATTTAATAACCTAGACCATTCCCTACAGAAGTCATCTATGCATTTACCCTGGAGAAGAAATGCAAGATTATTTCTTACAGCATATTTCAATTTCATTGCCCAGTCTAGTTTTATGGGACCTAAAAGACAGGTATTTCCACCACGATTCCTCTTGGGAAGCTATTGTATTTGAATAATCTATTGCTATTGGGTTTTTTCCTGGTATACAGCCAAAATGATCTTTTCCCCTCCTTAGTTTCACTCCATTACTCTTACTCAAACAAATCATTGGCATGTGAAAGTACATTAGATGAAGACATTTTTTCCCCTAAATACTTCAGTTACACACAATCAAGAGTTCACCAAATTGAAAACACTAATCATGACTTTTGTTTTTGCAGGTGAAACAAATATCTGTATTAGCCAACAGAAAGTTGCCTTCAACTGTAACAAAAAAAATAGCTTTCTCTAGCAGATTCACAGTTAGTTTGGGGTGCTTTGTTTTTCTTTTCTTTTTAATTTTGTAAGATTTCTGAAAAGCACTGGAGACAGGTGCTTTCACTTGCTGCAAAGAAGTTGTACAGAGCAACAGCAGCATAATGCTCTCCTCGTTAACCCCTGCAGATTGTTATCACCTGCAAAGTTCGCATTGAAATGGTACAACTGCTTTCAGCAGCCAAAAGTTCATACTCACAGATATTATCAGGAGAGGTTTTCATTCGTCACCTTATTACCTACCCTACCAAACAGTGGACAAGTTTGTGCACACAGCTGCACCTTCATGGAAACGTCAAGAGGTACAGCTCTCCTCAGGCCTGTTCTATGCCTCTTACCAAACCAGTTACAAAAGTATTCTACTTTGTGCAAAAAACAACTGACACTTACATGCTAGGAAACAAGAGAAAAACTACATGTGATTTCCAAACCCCAAAACTCAATTCTACCATAGGATCAAAGTGCACTTGATGTTCGTTCTCCCAAACAGACTTGAAACTGAACTAATTTCAATGGACTGGGTATTAAGTTTCATCCACAACAGCTGATTAGGCAACATCCTAGGAAAGACAGGTAGGTCAAGAGGTAGAGATGCACGCTCACTTGCTTTGGTGAATATGAAGAAGGAATCTCTGAAAGCATAGCTGTATGAAGACCTGGTGAAGGCCATCAAGACAAGAAAAACTTGCAGTCTTGGACTGCAACTAAACAGGTTCAGACACACAGAGTTAAAAAAGAAAATCCTAAAAGTTCAGTCTAATAGAGACTGGTTTATAGAGTCATAGAATCATTTAGGTTGGAAAAGACCTTAAAGATCATCAAGTCCAACTTTTGAAGTTCAAAGACAAGTAGGCAATTTCTCCTGTTCCACTGTTTCAAACACATCCAGATATTAGTTGTTTTGCTTATACTTTTGGATTTAAGAACAATTCCAAAATAAGCTCCTTAAGCTCCACCTTTCCACAACAAAAGGAATTCAAACCTTTGCAGTTTCCTACAACTTTCCCACCTACAGCACAGTCTTACTTGCTCAAGACAGAACAAAATTTTCAAAGTATCTCTTAACTCTCTAGACGGACAAGTTGAACAAACTCAGCAGCCATAAGCTTTTAAAATTATGGATTAGAAAGAGTAAATCCAGAAACCAAAAGCAGGATTCACATTTTTTCCTCACAAAAGTTAGTTCTTTAAAATTAGTTACAAGATTTCTATAGCTTTCTATTTCCATAGAACCGTTTGATGCTTTACAAGAAAAAGCTACTGTGCAATAACGACTTCTTGCTTTACAACACCAAGCCCTGCTGCTTCGCCAGCAGTCGAGACTGCAGAACTCACTGCTCCGTTCTGTGCACACACAGAACTTGCACTGGCTTATCCAGGGTGAGAGGGAAAGGGAGCAGGGGATGGTGCAGTTTACCCCACATCAGGCTCCTCTGCTACAGGTCTTTCTCCAAAAGGCTAATGTGTCACCTGCTCACTTGACAAAACCTGTGCAAACTCTTTGAGGGTTAAATTGACGCCTAAGACAATATTCAAAACTATAAGAAAAATGCTGTCTTGCAAAAAACCCTAGCTACCAAGGTGTGAATGTGTAAAATCTTACTCACACCTTGTTGAACAGGATGTTTGCTCAATTTTTCCACCCCTTCAGTAGTCTCCTTATGCCATCAGTTCGTTCCTCTACAGGTAGGTTGTTTTACTTAAGTTTAACAACAACAGCAAGGTAAACACAACGCAAACAGGTTGGCATAGGGCTATTGGGGTGGCCCAGCTAATCCAGGCACAGTTAAGCAGATTTCAGTTTGACAAAAGCAATAGGGTTGATAAAAAGCAGTTAAGTTCTACAGACCAAACTCTCTTTTTATAAGCTACTTCAGCTGCCTTTGACAGGTTCTTGCCGGCAAGATACTCCACAAACCACCATGCAACCAGCAGTAGTAGTTCCATCACCAGAAGCCATACCTCCCGAAAGCGTGTTGCACGGGCTGCAGACCGCTCAGGCAATACCCTACCGACATCTACTCTTGAATAAGCCAAATATGCCTCCTTGCTTTGCTGATGTGCTGGCACGGCTGGGCTTGCAAAGTCTTCCACTGCCTATAGCAAGGAAATAGATTTGGTTTCATCTTCGGTGCTGTCAAATACAGCAGACCAAAAGCAGACCCAAGTTTGCTGCTTTTTCCCCTCTGTCCACATGAGACACAACCCCGCTGTGAGTTGTCCCGACAAGGCTGCCTCATTAAACCTAGAGCAGTGCGATGCCTGCCTTGCAGCCACAGAAAATTGCTTTCACAAAACAGAAAAACGAACAGAAAGAATAAATGCAATTTAATATCAGGAAATCAAGAAGTCGGCTAACACCAAGTGATGAGCCCATCTTTACAAGTGACTCTGAAAATCTCTATGAAGGCTTAGACACTATAATTTATTAGTTACCCAGACTAACATTTGATGATGCTACTGCCATATATTGTTTTCTTCTCACCACTCAGTGAGAAGTTTCACAATTGTTGGAGGGGATAGTACATTTCCAAACACAACTGGTATTTAAAGTATTAGAAGTGATGGCTGGCCTGTAAAACAATATTCAGAACTACTGACTACAGAATAAGGATTGATTTTGCTTGATAATCTTATTAATGTAATTAATCATAGCAACTAACTCTGGATACAAAGTTTACCACATACAAGTTTTGAGTGGGCTACTGCCTGTGTAAGCTTTTCTTCCACTTCTACTAATAGCATGCTTTCCCCCCTTAAAAAAAAAAAAAAAAAGAGAGAACCACCATACTTTAAGAGAACATTATTGATAAGGCATCTTTTGCCATAAGCAAGACAGGAACTCCCCTCATCAGAAGCCGCTCAACGGATATAATAGTATTAATTCAAGTCTTTCAGGTGCATTTACTGTATTTCCTGCCCCCCCCACAACCACCTGCCCAGTGTATTTTGTAAAACTTGCAAAAATGTATTTATGCATGCTTCTTCAGTATAAGAAGTTTCAGTTTCTTATGAACTATATCACCCATTGCAACACAAATATTATTGTGCTGCCATTTTTAATTTAAGAAGTTTGTTTGCTATGTGCACATAAGTAACAAGCAAAATCTACCTTGACATATTCTTCAGGGACATCAAAAAAAAATCTGAAACTAGATTTCATACATTCTATTCTTCTGAAACCACCATATGCCAAACACAGTAACAGACCTACGAGTAAGATCGCACCAACTTCAGCAGTCAATACAGAAATATATTAACCCACAGTTACACAAAAAAGCTACAGATTTCAGATAATTTGGTTTCTAGTATAACATGTCCAGAACTGAAGTAGTATAATTCAAGTCTTCAAATGAGTTTATACAGACTGTCAGCAGAACTTTCCGAACGCATGAAAAAACACCTAAAAATAGGTACAAATCCAGATGTATGCAAAAAATTGCTGCAATTAACTTCACACATACACAAACACAACACATTAGTTGAAATTACTGTATTTTGTCCTCTGTTACAAGAATAGTTATTGAATTTGATATGTAAATATCAGTGTGACCACTGGTACAAATGATGTTCATAAAAAAGGAATTAAAGTTCAATATTTTTCGTTATATATTTCTCCATCCCAGAAGTGGAAGCAAACTATATTAAGCCCATGTTATCTAAATTCATTACAAAACAGTTTTGATTTTATCTTCAAGAGTTTTGATTACAAACAAGTGACTCAAATTAAAGCCAGTTAACAAGGAGTCCATCTGTTTTAAAATTTAAGAAAAATTGCCACCAAAGAGTGCTGTTTTGTCGCTGAGGTAACGTCTACAGATTAAGTAATTCAGAGCCCTATTGTATCAAATGCTGCAGACAGTAAACAAGTGCCTCCTCTAAAGAATTTTAAGAAAGTATTAGCTAACTAATCTGAATCATTAGATTAATACATTAAGCGTTCAAAGCAACAAATGACTTGTATTTAGATTTTATTTCAACTTAAACCAGTGATTTTTTTACTTTAACTCCATATATTGAAAACGGCTGTCTTTCACAGGCTACAGGCCATGCTGATGGAGAAAACAGATCCATCAATTAGTAACCGAGTATGAATAAAGAAAGCCAGGAAAAGTAAAACTTTTGGGAAAAGTAGTTTTCCAAAGAAAAAGTCAACATGGAACAGAGAACTAGAAAGTATGACACCAAAGGAGAAAGTGATACCAGCTATTCCTCAGGCCAGAACGAATTCTGCACCTACACGTAATTTCAGTTGTGCAGGAAGCAACAGCTGATGCAACTAATCCCAAACCCTTTTAGAGGCACCCAAGTCTAATTAATTTTTCAAACATTAAATACACAAGAAAACAAGCCATTTGAAAGAAATCAAGTGCAAGTCATCACTCCCTCCCCCCCCCATTCCCTTCATCTCCATTCGTAACCCTACTTATTAATTGATTTTGCAAGTGACTTGACCAACTGGTAATTGAGCTCCTGGGAGGGGAAAAACATTAAAGGAACAATCAGGAAGGAGGCCAAGAGAAAGCTTGGCTCCCAAGTTTCACCCAGTGATCCTCTCCGCTGCACAACACAGGCAGGTACCACAATAAGAGGTTCCCACCCCATGAACTTTGGAAGTTTCCCAACCGCTGGAGACATTTACTCCCCGAGCAGCAGCACTGCCTACGCCAAGAGCTACTCTGCTGCATTCTCCCTGGCACACAACTGCTTTTTCTTTCTATAAAGCAGCCAATTAAATTACACATCAAATGATAATTCACCTTTGAACTACTTAAGAAGTCAAGTCACAAAATAGTGCAAAGAGCAAATGTCACACAAATGAAGGTGGACGGAACTGACACAGACTGGTCAGTACTCAATTGATAAAGTACCACTAATTAAAGGCTAAGCAGCTGTCTATTCTAAAGCAATCCTGCAACAAGAGTACAGTCAAACTAGCGCTTCAAATAACGCTTATCAGCTAAGTGAGCTGAGATCCAAATTTGGGGGTTTTGGAGTTTTTTTTAATTAAACACTCACAGACACACAAGTAGTAAATTACTATCTTGCAAGTGCTCACAAAACCCACCAGCGTCATTCCATATATTTAGCAATGAAATCAAAGGAGAGCACACTAGACATTTCTAATGCTTAAAAAAAGTTTACAAGTACATAGAGCAGCCTCTTTTACAGAGGTGAGAACTCAACATGGAGATTCTTCTCCCCGTTCACCTAGCATTCAACTTTATGTGAAGTCCACTCTGAAATCACTCAGTCCATCTTCAACCTCTGAAAAAGGACCATGGAAAAGAAACCAGCTTTTTTCACTAAAGCAACTGTCAAATTCTGGAAATAAATGTATTACATTTGTCAACTGTTTTTGATGATTTCCATGTAAAGAGAGTTACCAATGAAAGTGTAATATTTTTCACAAAAAAAAAAAAATCAAATAATAAATGGCTTTTGGAAGATACAAGGCAGTATCAAGGATAGGTAATCTAATTCAAGGAATTTGTACATGTGAGCTCTCTAGATTATTCCACACCAATGAGTTTCTGAATCAGCTAAAAGAGTATCTCACTTTCCATAACATTTCCTAGATGCTATTTGCAAACACTGATCACAAAAACGTTGACAGATACATGCATGCTTGCAAAGTGATTCCTTGTAAAGAACATCAAAAACCTTTATAGCTGACAAAGAATAATTTTAAACCAGGATCCCAAAAACCACATCGGAATGCTATTAAATCAGGTAAAATGGGGTCATGAAAGTTGAGGTTTTTTTCTGTTTATGCTCTCTCCGATACTGACCATATACTCCTGTCAAAATTCAGCCCCACCACACAAGTTGAACAGCTAAAACAGTACCAAAGAAATGAAATATTAGCACAAAACAACACACGCTCTATAACATAGTATATACACTACTTAAGAAACCCACTGAACTGGGGCAAGTGACCATCTTCTCTCAGTAACAACTACTGCAACACCTAAATTGCCACTATGGAAACACCTTCACCCCATAACAGTTGCAACAATTCTCCCCTAAGTACTGAGCACAAACTGCAGGAGAGATATCCTACTTCCATTTGAAGGGACAATTCCAATAGGAGTCCTTTTGATATGGGTGGGACAAGAAATAGAAACAAAGTGCCATAAGGACATAAACTGGAAAGTTTCTCAAGGAATCAAAGCAAGGAAGAAGTCTCTTGTGAACATGCACGCATTTTACAGAGGGAGGAACGAGAGCAAAGAGCTAAGGTATGAAAGCCTCTTGGGAGAGGACATCTCCGACGTGACGGAGCAGGCATTAGACAACCACTGAGGCAAGGGCCTTCTATTTTGCACTAAAAATGCAGGGCCCAGGAGACACATGACAAAACACAGAGCCTGTTTGGCTACCCATCAGTCTGATGACCTCTGCGGAGTGAGGAGCAGGCTGCGTGTGCCTCCAGCTTCACCATACTAACAGACTTCTGAAACCACGCAATCCGCACAAGTTGATGTATCATCAGTCCACCTTTTTGCTGCCCTGTCACTAGTTGACTGTGTGGCATATTACCCGATCGGATGGCGATGGTTAAGGAAGCACTTACTCTGACTCTTAAGAAGGCAAAGTGTTTTAACATAAGTAGTGAGGGAGGAAAAAAAAAAAAGGTGGGAAGGAAATGTCACTGACACTTTTCAAAGCGTTTATGTTTTGATCCAGGGCACTATATTTTGAGAATCACAGGATTTTATGATTACAACTATCAGGTTACTGCTTTTAATGAGTGTAACAATCTGGTTCAGATTTCCTTACTCTTACCCATGTTTTGCCAAATACACAGGAAGCAGAAAGGTCAGCATGTTGTAGACTGCTTTTTACAAAGAGAAAGAAATGTCTATAAGGCGCATAGAAGCCTGTCACAAAAAATTGTCAGAAAAAAGTACCACAAATATCCACTTGTCATCAACAGGGAAAGAGCCCCAAAAAATGACAGGGTGGTTTTGTAATGCAAAATATACAGAAGCCTACTTGGCTTTCCAGAACCTGGAAACAAATTCAACAGGACAAATTTCTATCTACAGTCACTGCTACGAAGGAGTATGATGTAAAGAGGAAAAAAAAGTGAACAGGTAGAGATGTCAAGAGACTGTATATGAAAGAGTGGGAAAACCACAAATGCAGACAGAAAACCAAGGAAGAATGAATAAAAAGTCAATGAGATTTACGTGCAAGTCTTAACTACACTACCTATTACTATCCTCAGCTGTATTTTTTCCACTTTAATTTGTGCTGTTAATGACAACTGGTTTCATTCTCTCTCCTGCATATTTATGTTTAGGTGCTTTCAAATGCACAAAAATTAACAGATAAACACAACATGTAAGAAAAAAAAAGACAGAAAAAGTAATTTTATAATATGTGACTTCAACTGAACATCGAAGAACTGTAAGCAGTATGCATTGACAGTCGAAATCGGTGATTAGACCAGAAAAAAACTTGGTGGCTTTTCAAATTCATTTTATATTTGTCCATAGCATACACAAGTTTTTAATAGCAACAAGTAGCTCACAACGCCTATGCAAGTTCAGAACGTAATTCTTTGCAGTCTGCTTTTAAACTGTCAGTGAAAATAAAGTATTGAAGTTAAGAGTTTGGCAGAAAGCTGTTTCAAGGCAATATAACACCAAGGATATTTCTGGATATTTAAAATCTCAGGTTTCCAGAAGAGAGTTAAAAGTAGTTTCTGGTGATGTACCAAACGCTGCCATGTTTGCAGCTTCATATACAAAAGGCATATTGTTTAAAAATTTTTTTCCCTTTCCCCAAGCAAATATCCACTTACTGAGCGTGGGGGGAAATACTATGCAGTAGACACACACTGG
Organism: Anarhynchus alexandrinus; assembly: GCA_008711295.1. Taxonomy (NCBI): domain Eukaryota; kingdom Metazoa; phylum Chordata; class Aves; order Charadriiformes; family Charadriidae; genus Anarhynchus; species Anarhynchus alexandrinus. The sequence continues at coordinate 5,096,566 of VUYV01000047.1, forward strand.
AAATCCTTCACAAACATTTACGTTTGTCCTAGTCACACATCCCAGGAGGCCCAGATCGAGAAGCCAGGTACAACACTTTCAGCAGTGACAGTGACTGCTAAGTGTCCCTAGAATCCCTAAGAAGGCATTTTTATTTCCAGAAATAATAAAATTTTGAGTAAAAACAGAAAAAGGAACAAAAACTTTTTTTTTTTTAGCAGTTAAACAACATGCCTTGGCAGTCATACAAATGGCTCAGCTTCAGCACCACTGTGGCACAAATTCTTCTAACCATATGGGATATCTATCAAAATAACGCGTTCTCCAGAACTGATAAGAATAAGGAATGACCCAGCTTGACTCTCACAGATTGTTCTTCCTGGCAGGAGGTTAGAAACAATTCTTTTTGTTCAAATGCTATTTTTATAACTCTTTAACACCCTTTTAGAAAACAAGTTAAGAATATCCTCACGAAGCAAAGCTACATTTTAAAATAAACTGTTGATTTTACTGTATTAAAAAAAATGATCACGAATTCATCAACGGCGCTCACGTCGTTTCCTTTGTTTGCCCTTTCCCCATTCTTTATGCCCCCTCCCAACCACGACTGCTCTCCAACAGCCTCAACGTGACGCAAATTTCACCGGACTCCAGCGAAATTTCAGCGGATGACATCACCAGGTGAAACCCCGGTCTTAGTCAACTCCACTTCCTGACCACGTATAAAATGGTGCGCGCAGCGCTGATGAATCAAGCAGCAGCTTTTAAACATTATTCACTTGCTGCTACAGCGTCCCCGAAAGTTTGCCACAGGCCAAAGGCGGCAGCCAACCCCCCCATTTATTTATTTTTTTTAATTTTATTTCATTTTTTCCCCTCACAAGCTGAGAACTTCCCAGAAGGAACTGTCACCTCACGGTTGAGGGTAACAAGAGCTCCTCAAAGGCTCCGGACCGTTCTGCGGGAACGCCTCCCGCAGCCCGCGCGGCTGTAAGCGCTCCCGCCAGGGCCTGCAGCAGTCTCCTGCCCAAGGTATGGATTACATACGTACGAACACCACCACCAAAGCCTCTTCGGTGCCTGCCCGCCGGGCCAGCCCCGGCCAGGCGGCTTCGCCAGAGCGGGCGGGGGAGCGGCCCTGCCGGCAGCACCGCGGCCCGCCGCTCCCGGGAAGGGGCGAGCACAACAAAGGCCTCCCCGCCACACGTACACCCCCCACCCCGCCGCTGCTGCTGCTGCCCCCGCTCCTCCCCCGCCTCGGCCCGGGGCGCTACGTACCGGAGCGCGGCGCTGGCTAGGCGGCGCGGCGGGTCTCATACTGCCGGGGCGGGGGAAGGTGTGGCGGTCACCGGTGCCCGGCGGCAGGGGGAAGCGGCGAGGCCGGGCGGTGGCGGAGCCGCATCGCTGCCGGCGCCGAGACCTACTACTGCCGCTGCTGCTACCGACGCCGCCGCCCCTCACCCGCGCTCGGCCCCTCACGGCTCCCGTACGGCCCCGCTGCCGCCTCCGCCGCACTTCCGGGCAGGGAGGGGTCACGCCGCCTCGC
>VUYV01000047.1:5098110-5333776 GCA_008711295.1 Anarhynchus alexandrinus
CGGGGCGGGGCGCGAGGCCGGCCGTTGGGCGGGGGGCGGGGCGCGAGGCCGGCCGTTGGGCGGGCTGGCTGAGGGGGCGTGAGGCGATGGCCGGAGTGGCGCGGTGGCCGCCAGCACTGTCCCCCCACACACATCCCCTCCACGCTGTGTGGGGACCGGGGTCGGGGCAGGAGGCGGCGGGCAGGCGCCCCGTGCCCGGAGGAGGCGGCGGGGCGCCGCCGGGAAGGCTGCGGGTGAGGAAGGGGCCAGGCAGTGCCGGGGCGGGGGGAGCCCAGGGGTTTGCCGTGGGAGCTATCGGTGGGGTCGGGAGCGCTCCCCTGAAGCAAGTGCCCGCTCATCACCCTGCTTACCGACTGGCTCACGCTGCGGGGCGGACTGGGGGTTTCTGAGGACTCCTTTTTTCTTTTTTTTTTTTTTTTAGATGAANTTAACCTGAAAATTACACTCATGAGCTCCATCTGCTACCAGGTATTTGGACCTGACAAGAACCCGCCCTCCGTAACGGCTCCCCCACGTACAGTGCGCTGACGTTGGGATCTCAGCGCCTTACCCCATGCACGGATGTGCTGCTCGCTGGCACAGGCGTGGGCTTCCAGTCCTTCGCTGAACAGCTCCCTGGCCGGGCTGCTTCTCTTCCCTCCCACATACGTTCACCACCCAACAGTTCTGAGAGTTGTCGGTCAGATCGGTTTCCTTTAGCCTAAGTGGAATGAATTTTTTTAAATCATCGACGTTATCTTCCTTGTTGCTTCTAAGAACAAATGAAGTTATCATTGTAAATTCCGTAGACAGTACTGCAAACTTCTTTGTGGAGGGTTGGAAATAAAACTTAAGCGATTTGTTTTGTTTTGTTTTCCTAAGGGCCAGGGCTTTAAGGAAAATATTATCTATGGAGACAATTAAGACTTTGTGACATCTTAATTGCCTTCCTTGAGAATGAGCACTGAGAATACATATACACAGCATTCTACTCTGTAAGGATACCCAAGTGAGCAAGGTCTCAAAATCAATACAACTGCATTAGTGAGGCACAGTGCCCTGGATAATTCATCCTGCAGAGAAAAACTGCACTGACGGGGCCATACTGCTTTTGGTATTAGTAGTTCACTCAGAACTGTTTCAGCAGCCTGTCCAACATTGCACTGTATTTTCAGATGGCTCAGCTTTTTTTGTCTGTAGTCTTTTTCATACCAGTCCTTCCAGGAAATAGCTTTACAGCCACAACCAGGACTTACTCCGTTTAGCTGAACAGGATGCTTGGAGGAGGACCAAGCTGTTACCTCTTATGTGGCCCATTACTTAGAAGAAAATGCAGTATACCTTTGTCAGTTGTATGAGACACAAGTAGAACACACACTACCAGGATTTTTGGTATTGCAAGCTGAATAGTTCAGTGCTCAGAGACGCTGTTGCAAATGGGAAGTGAAAACTATCCAGTTTTTCATAAGACAGTACTCAGTCTCTGCTATTGGAAATAAGGGGTGCATTCCTAGTTCTAACTGAAGGGTCTGTAATGGAAATCTTATGATTTAAATAGAATAACTTAGCACACAGGAAAAACAGTGAGCCAAGTTAATATTTGTATATAGTAACTAACTTCCATCTCCCTTAAATTCCTCTCTAGAGAATGTCTGCAAAGATGGATCATTAGCAGAAGTTGTGAAAAAACACATGCATATTTGTCAGCAGACAAAAGGTGAGGTTACAGCTCATGCATCCCTTGGGCTGAAAAGTTTTTTTTCTCGCCATCAGATATATAATATTCTTGGGGGGGGGGGGGGGGGGAGCGGAATGCCACAGAAGAGCGTTGCCAAGGAAAACAACTAGCACTTTTCAGATATGGAGTCTCCAGTTGGTTTCAACAGAAGTTTAATTTATTTTCCTGTACTTTTCATCCACTGCTGAGTCCTATTCCCTGCTATTCCCCCTTAGAGTCCCACTTTCATACCCTGAGTTTGTTTCTCCACTCAGCACTAAATTAAAGTGCAACGTATAGTACCAGCCTCTCATGTCACATTAAAGTGAAATACTGTCACATCAGGATGCACCAGCATTATTTGCATTATGGCAGCACTTAGTGGGTCAATTGAGATAAGTGGCCCTTTAAGCCAGACATTTTATAAAACATATGAGACAAACACAGAGTTTGTAATCTAATTAGTCAGGACAGAAAATGGTAGAGAAAAACTAGACAGGGTGAAAGGATTAAGCACACTTACAAAACAAGAGACCAGAGACCAGAGGCAGAGACCAGAGGGAGGACCAAACTTTCCTGCGTCCAGAGTGAATGCCCTAGATCGTACTGTCTCAAACCAGGCAGGAGGACCCACAGGAATATGTGCTTAAAATACACACTATTTTCTGGCAGAAACGTGGGGGTATTTATACTTTTCAAAGCTTTTCAGGGAAAGGTGCTATGTTACTTTATTGTCTAAAAAGAGATTAAAGCATAAAGAAGAAAAACACTGTTGTGGATGTTCTTTCCTTCCAGTTTCCACTGGGACAGAGCAATGTTTCCACTGCACTGTGGTGGTGCCATCCTTTATTTGAAAGTCCTCATATTTAGAATAGAATAGAATAGAATAGAGCAGAACAGAACAGAACAGAATGGAATAGAATATTTGGAAGGTACCTACAATGATCATCTAGTCCAACTGATGATATTCCTCTACTACAGTCAATCTGGATGTCTTCTTGAGGACTGACTTTTTTAAGCACCTTACCTAACAATTCTTAGCTGTTTCTTTATAGAATAAGTTTACTTAAACTTAAATAAGTTTACTTACTTTACTGCTCCTAGAAAGAATAAGAAAGCATATTAACATACAGTTATAGAAGGGTTAGTATTTGGAAATTTTAAGTGCTCTAGTCTGAGCAGGAAACACAGTCTTTTCTCTTTACAGGGTGATCAAGTTTCAGGTTGTTGGGACTTTCGCCTTAGAGAAACCCTTCAAAATGCAAATTCTGTCTGCTGTATATTAAACATCAGATTTCCTGTGCTTCTATTTGAAAGAGAGAATATATTCTAAGTTATTGACCAGATTTCGTCACCCTTGTTTTGTGATATGAGGTGAAATGTCTGAATTCAGCTGCTGTACATGATGATGTTAACTCTCAGAGTATGTGAAATAGATTGGTTTCAGTATTAGGTATATGAGCAGTCCCACAGATTTAAAGGAAGTAGTTGCATATGTAAACATGCATTTAAATGATTTGCAAGATGAAGTTAAAATTGGAAGTCATTCTCTACCCAATAGGTAGCCACATTTCAATGGTGAAATTATATATCCTAATTATAAACTTCTTTGAGATCTCTTTGGGGAAAGGAAGCATTATACATACACATGCACATAAATGCATTCCTTATGTTGCATATGTTTTCAAGATTCATAACAGGATCATATCACTATTTTTTAATCAAGTTAATTATTTTTAGTAACTTATGCTAGAAAAATCAATGGCAAGCAACCCAAGATAGTGTTAATGTCACATGCTTTCTGTTTTGCTTTCCTGTCCATTGTCCAAATGAGAGCACTTTCTGGAGGAATCACGATAAATCTGTAATATCTTATTTTATTCTACCTTTTCTTCTACTTTCAAAATGGCAAGCAGACAACATTGCAAATGTACTGCCAAGATGTATGGGTGATTTTGCGTTAAGTAAATGCAAAGCCTGATCTAGCTGATATGAGTCACAATTTTGTGGACAGTTTTAAAAGTGTATAAAATTTCAGCAGGGAAGTTTTTAGTCTTTTTATAATACAGTGGCTTTGGAATTTGAATTGCATTTGGAATTTGAAATTCCAGGATATTAAGGCGTTACCCAATTTAGATTGACTTTTCCACCTTAGCTTCTTTTTATATTTTCCATCTAGATTTTCTTCCTGAAAAGGAACATAATAAAACCTGTTAAGCTGCAACAAGCAACTCATTTCTTACAAGTTAGTGATACAGCTCTAAAATTATTCTCTAATGTTTCAACAGAATGGGTCTTCACTTGAAAAGGTCAGTGTTTTGAAACCAGCACTCTTCACTGTAAAATATATGCTAGTTTTGGCAGAAAGGTTTTTGCAAAGATGCAGTTTCTTCTGAGGGAGGAGGGTGAGATTGTATGCATAAACAGTGTTCCAGTGTCGGTAGCAAAGAGCCTACCAGTGTTGGGTGAGTCAGTTTCAAGTCTCTGTTTTTCATGATTCGGTGAGACTTTTGATCTCCTGTCCTTCATATCACAGATAAAACCTTAACCACCAAGCTACTGGCTGATATGCAATTAGAATCTTCCCTGTTCTTCCCTGTTTATACTTTGTATAAACAAACATTAATTTTAGCAGGGACTTGAACTTAGGGCTTCCAGTCTTTGCCTGAGCTCAGCAGCTGTTCTGTATGAGCTTCTCTTTCTTCTTTCATTAAAAACAAATAAATAAACACTTAAAAGATTTTAATGAAAAATGTGAAATGTGAAAACATTTGAGTTTTCTAACTTCCACAAGACGGGCAAATGTTTCCCACACAGTTTCAGTCCATTTTGCAACATATTTTAGTTCAAGGGAAGCTTATGTGTTGATAACATTAAAAAAGAATTATTAAATAGAATTTGCTTTGTATTGTCATGTTCCTTTCACTCAGTTTCTCCTTCTGTGTTTTCTCTATTCACTGTTACATCTTAAAATATATAGTAAGGACTTCAAAGCTAGTATCATATCTTCCTATGGCTATTTCTTTAGTGCATAGTGGCAGAAAACTCACTGGAAACTGGTTGCAGCACTACATGACATTAATTGTTCTGCAGAACAGCAGGTTGCAAATTGCTGATTGTCTTTGGTTAGTTCCTCCTCGGTGTTCTCTAACACGTTATCACCAATTTCTTGTCCAAAAAATTCCCAGATTCCTTTCAGTCATCCACCTCTACAAATCTTCCACTTTTTTCCTTGTTTTTCCTTAATACAGGTAAAAGTTGTTGAATTTGTTCATATTTGCTAGAACTCCACAGCTATGACTGTATAACTGTGTCCTGTGTCCCAGGTTCTTTCTACTTTAGTCTCTCTTCACTGCCATTGCAGTGTCATTGAGGATCACAAATAAGATGGCAAACCAGTGGTATTGTTTGATATGCTCAATATGACACATACCTGACAGCTACTACTGCTTAAAAGTTCATGTTCCCTGCTGCAATCATGACATGTTTACAGGTCTTTCAAATCAAACAACCCTTTCCCCCCCACGCACATGTGTACAATGAGATGATTTTTTTTTTCATAATGAGAAGTGATAGGCAGTCTGAATAGAGGAATCAGTACTGCTGGCTGTGTATACAATTAAAAACAAGAACTACAACAGCCATTGTGCATTGTTCAGATCTCTTTAGAAATACAGTTTCCCCGGCTGTAACTTGGAAACTAAATACATTCCTGGATGTGGTAAAATTTTTATAATAATGTCTAGTGGGAAAGATGATTTTTTTTCAGGGTGAATTTAATAGATTCTTTTCAGATCTTGCTAAAGGATGAGAAAGCCTCTTTTAAGTTCTTTGCAAATCAGCATTCCTCTCCTCTCCCAAAGAAAAGTAAAATCAAACCCTATATTTTTAAATGTAATGCTTAATCTTTCCTTCTCTACTCCCTTCTGCTCTCTAAAAAGCAATGAAACACAAAGGAGCATACCCTTCTACAGACTTTTTGTTTCAGAGAGTGTGGAAACTTCTTTTTATACCAGAAAGCAACAATAAAGAGCAAATTTTGCTTTGTGGCTTATACTCATAAATTTGATAATGAAGCCAAATGCATAGTCTTTGCCTCATTTCAATACCAAGTAACTTTTAAAATGCCTTTAAAAGTCACTTTCATAGAGGGAAGAAGAAGCATGAAGTTCTGAATTTTATGTGGGCCCCAAACATCATAATTTATAAATTCAGATAAAAACAGGATCTGAACATAATTCAGTTGGCTCAGAGAGCACAAAAATAGATGCAGAGAAGAATCAATAGATTCTTCACTGAATGAAGATCAAGTTGCTAAGGCACATGTAGAAGGGAAAAACCACACTTCAATTCAGAATGTAAGGAAGACAAGTTGTTCTGAACTTTATTACCTTTTTATTTTATTTGAGATTTCTGTGGTGCTGCCTCTTGAAATAGCCTCCTGCTTCCTAGCTGATAAACAAAATCCTTAATTATACTACTCACAAGAGTAATTTTTAACATCAATATTCCCCAAATTCTCTTGAGTTTCATGACAGGGCTTGGTTCAGTTGTCTCTACACATAGTAAAAGCCTAGTATTCGTTCTAAATTTGCTTTTTATAGAGACTGAGCTCGCCTTTCCCAGCACTGTCTGTGCTGTGTTTTTTAATTTTTCAATGTCACCATCCCTCCAAAATCATAATTTACACAACTTTATTCACCACCATTAGATATAATCGATCTGGTCTTTATAACATTTAAGTACTTAAAATGTAAGGGTGCAGCTTTCCTCCAAATAAAGTTAATTTGAAAGTGTGCTGGACCATGTACACTACATAATAAGCAATACTTACATATATAAGTACATAATAATACATGTATATAATAGTAGTCAAAATAGCGTAACCTGTGCAATAAGTATGAGTTTCTATTGGAAAATCTTCTAAGCAGAATGTTTCCTGAGTTTTACTGCAAAGATATGGGCTCACTGAATTTCATCTCTAAGAAATATTGTAGATTTGTATAATAAGTGATTCACTTTTTGTTAAGAATAGAAGTAAGGATATATAGCGTATCCTGAGTACCAGAAAAAAAGAAAAAATCAAACACCTTTCAGGATTATTGGAAGGATACCAATACAAATGCTAAATACCAAGCTGAGAACACAGAACTTGATACTTTTTTGATGTAGCCAACTTTTTCATTTTAAGACAATACAGTGGTTTCTTATCTATTTTTATGTATTTTGGTATCTATTTAGTTTTAACACCTTTTTACATATCAGTGTGACTTTAAGTACTGTAGTTCTCATTAGCACAGATTTTGCACTGTTGATGTTTTCATCTAGTTCGTTTCTCTTTGCTGGCAAGCATTTTATGTCTCCAGACATATTATGATTCATAAGATGAATAGCTTCCTTTTGCTCTGGGATTCATGAGACCAGCAAGGAAGTATCCTATTCCTAGAGTGAAAGCTCAGATGAATAATGTAGTATGACTAGAGCGTATCACTCAGTGATGGAGATATTCTGTCTGTGTAGATACCTTAAAACTGCAGGTCACGAAAAGGTAGATTAAGGCAGATAATGGACTTCTGAGTCAGATTTTCTCTGGCATAAGAAATATATAGTGATAAAACAGTGTTAGAATCATTTTGCAATACTGTAATTGGATGCAAACTTCATTTGAGATTTTAGCTTTCAGCTGCTTTACCAAATTTACATAACACAAGTGCTAATTGGTGAAGAAAATTATACAGTAAACTCTCATGCACATTATGTTTAGACAAGGTCAAAATCCCACTTTTATCAAAAGGTGAAAGTAGCTTTTTTTTTTTTAAAAAAACCAATCTATTGACACCATTGATTTGGAAAGATGAGAGATTTTCAGTAATTATACATCATGATACAGAATATTTGCATGTGGGTTTCATTCTGTATCTATTAATTAAAAAAGAATTTTCCATAGTTTTCCCATACATATATTATAAGCCCAATTTTCTTGCAACTCAGAGTCGAGTTGCTTAATTTCTTTTGACTCTTGTTTTATACTCTGACTACTTTACATTAAACACTTGAAGTTTAGAATCTGATCTTTTCCTGTGTCTGTTTTATGCCTGAACATCTCTGTTGATTTCAACAGAATTATCAATAGTGGTATAGAAGCCAGTTCAGTAATGGTCATAGCCAAAAAGCAGGAATTCACTGTGGAACAACTGCAACATCTTGTATTTAAATTCAGAAAATGCAAATAACAGTTCCCTAGTGAGTCCTGGTGATAAAGACCAGATAGCTACCAGACCGGACAGATATCTTGCGCTTCAGTTGTAGCATTATTAAGAGCTGGAATGTTGTCTGTCCTTTGAATTTTAGTATTTCAAGGTGTTTTTACAAGCATATAAGGTAGTTAATTAAAAGGAAAGAAGTTAAATATGTTCATCCTGGATAACTATCTTGAATTGCCTTTAAGTGCCAACAGATACTTGAAGATTAATTGTTTTATCTCAAAGTCATTGGCAATCATGGCTGGAACTCTAAAAAATGTCTTCTAAGAACTCAGTCAAAGATCAGATTTGTCATCTAAAACATCTGTTTGGTCCTGCAAATTTTAAGATAACAGAAGACAACAGCAGCATCTCCTCAAAATGAAGAGATTCAAAGGAAGCCGCAATCTCATAAACATAGAATAGCTTGAGGCTGTCCAAGGTTCTCTGAGTCATATCTCTCTAATGATAATTTTAATGTGACTGCTGAATATGGTCAGTTTATTTTGAGAAGCAAGAAGCAATACCTGGCAAGAAAGAAACAGAGATCACTTGGCACAATACATAACTGTAGTTCAGTTAATCAAAGTGCCTTTGAAATACATTTGATTTGTAGCTTTGGTATTCTGTTTTTCTAGAAATCTGTTCTAATTTTCATCCAGTACTCTATGAAGGAGTCTATGAATTCCATAACATCTGGATAGAGAATGATTTAGGTTCAGTACTTTGACCAGTCTTTGTTGACAAAGCTTCATCAACCATTACTGAGGTTAATTTTCACTACATACTGTTGTCAGCATGGCTTCTCTGAGACCTATTTTGAGCAGCTGAATGCAAGTGGTTAGTTTGCATCAGGAGGGGAAAAAAGGCAAAACAAAAAGCTCAAACCATACTGGAGGAAAAACTCCCATCTACAAGAGAACAGGTCTGTCACCTATGCTGAGAACAGTTTATGGTGGAATGTTTTGATTAATATAAAGAAGCCTATAAAAGTAGATGCTTTCCAAAGTGTTATTTCTGGTCCTGAAAAAAGAAATTGTATGTCCAAGTTAAGAAAATAAGAAATAAATAGGATTAACCTGCAGAATGCAGGCTACAGAATTTCATTACATAGTTCTCATGTCAAGCCTAGTAACACTTCACCAAAATCATGTATTGCTAGTAAGTACATCAGTTTTTATTCCAAAGATTTTATGCGAAGAAAAGACCTTTCGCATATGTTAATACCTTGGAGTTACAGGCTAATTCAAAGCCTGGAACAGTGGGGGAAATCTTGTGTTGGTATGACATCTTTGTCAGAACAGCTGCATAGAAAGTGAAGGAAAAAATCTTTGTCTATAGAATAACTTCCGTAGATGTTTCTGATAAAGCAGAAAGCCTAAAGAAAACCTAAAGCTAATGACAAGACTTTTTCACCAGGTGTACTATACATGTACACATGTGCAGATAAAGAACATTTTTAGGTGGTGAAGGCAAACCATTGATATAGGAGGAAATTCAAATATCAAGAGAAATTTGAGCTGGTGCCAGAATGAATACTGTAATGGTTTTTAATATGTTTTAAGTAAAGGTTTGCCTACGCTGTTTTAAGAAACACGTACATATCCATCTGCAAAAAGCCAGCACTCTAGGAAGCAGTGCTATTGTAAAGAATCTACTCCTGCCTTTAATGGAAATGTGTAAGTTCTCACCTTCTGGTGTGTAACAGAAGGATCCACGCCCTCTGACTACTTCCAACTACCAGTTTTCTAGATGTGGTCCTATCTAAACTCACTGTATGGCATCCCTAGCTTCCACCCATGTGAGCTGAGAACTGCCTTCCTTCAGTCCAAGAAAGGACTGTTAATACCGAGCCCTGAAGTTAACGGAGAACTAACTGTGCTTTTACTCCAGCAGTACTATCTGCATCAGGTAAATTGACTTTCAAAATGTCTGACATGAAAGCTTATTCTAGGCAAACTTTAAGTAATCATCGAAGATATGATGAAGATAAATAATTTCCAAGACTTGTTTTCAGTAGTGAATCCCAGCTATTAACATGATCTCTTTTCCAGTGAAGGGAAAGAATTCCCTTGTACTTGCCAACTGTTTATCTGAGTTCATATTACCTTTCACTTGCCTCTAGTTCCTTGACTACTCATGTGCATAGAGGTGGATAGGTCTTATCTCATAACCGTGTGCACCTTCTCTCAAATGCTTTTACCCAAGCTTGGGAATTTGGCTCTTTTCTACCTAAATGAACAGTCATAAGAGGAATTTAAAAAGCAACTAGTTCATGAAAGTTCCTTATCAGTGGCAAATATATTTACATATGAAAAGTATAGATGGTGACATTGTGTTTCTTTTGGCTTATTTAAAAAGATAAGTCTATCAATATTTTTCTTTGAAATAAATAGAAAACTGTTTTACATTCAGTTAGCCTCTTTATCAGAGTATTTCAGTTATTGAATGGTCAATACTACTTATTCTTCTCCCTGTGCACTGAATAATAGAGTACGGATATGCAACAGGACTTTAAGAAAAAGTATACAAGAAGAGTGGAGGTTTCTGCAAACACATTTGTACAGATAAGGGATGCCTCCGAGGTCTTGACCTCAGGACTTCTGAGTATAGAACTGCCAGAATGGTTCCTGGGAGCAGTTAGGGACAACACTAAAAGAGAAAAATCTCTGCTCCTGATAGGGCAACATCTTAGTTCATAGCAAAGTTGCAGTAATAGAGTATGACACGCTGGTTAATAAAACCTTACTTAGCTCTTTTTAGACCCAGCAACCTTAGAAGTGTAGGGCCTGTTTGTACGCTATTGCTGACTGTTGTGTCTTACCTGAAAGAAAGCAAGTTAAGAATGGTGTTAGTGCTAGCCATGAAGATAAGACTTATGCTGAGCAGCAATAATGACTTAAAACCTGGAGCATTTGAAGCTTTTCCGATTCATATGCTATAAGGAGTCTTTCATGCAAGTAATAAATTGCATGGCACTTAGATGAGAAGCACAGGTTGCAAGAGATGAGAGTGTAGATGAGACAGCACCAATCTATATGCATGACTCAGACATTTGCCACAGTTCTAGGACTTGTGTAAGTAGTAGATAAAGAACAATTTGATTCTAAAGCTTGAGCTGTTACTATTCAGCACTCCCTAGATGATATTTGATATCATCGAGCAGATTCATGACACCCACAACATGGCAGGAAATGCAATTAACAAGACAAAAATGCAACACCTACAGACAAGCCATCTGGTCACCTGGATATCCAGACCAGAAAGAACAAGAACTAAATCTTACCATAAACTGACCTGACCATGAAAATGATGATGGAAAAATGAAGATAAAATTGGGGGTTTCTTGTTTTCGTTTTGGGGTTGTTTTTTTTTTCCTTTTTTTCTTTCTGTACTTTCCCATTGGGAAGCAAGGACATAAAATGATTGACAGTGTTACTAGGAATAAATCCTGAAATATTGGAATGGGTAATAAGTGTCTGATGGGAACTGTGACCTGAGACAGAATGAGGCTGTAGAGTGAAAAAGATCAAAACATTAATAGCCTTTAGTGCAGAACAAATGCAAAAGGTCAAGGTAAAGGAACTGGGAAGCAGAATAGGCAAACACTCTCTGAGAAAGCAGATGTTGCGGTTCAATGTAAGAAAACAGACAAAAGGCAGGAAGTAAAATGCTTAGCCTAAAATATTACTGAGAATTTTGTGGGCAAAGAAAGCATCCCAGTGTTTGTTCCCTAAAGGAAATGAAAGTGGAAGCACGTGTGAGAACATATAGAGACTACCAAGAAAGAACACAAGTTGTGTGACAAGATTGTCTCCCAGGTTCTCCATACGCACACTTATTTTCCAGAAAGAGCTGACTGTATTTTTGCCACTCTGCTGTAAGACCAGTAACAACTTGGGTTCTGGCTGACTGGCAGAGCTGCAAGCTTATTACAGCAACACTGATAAGCAACTGATATGTGACCATGAGAAGAGAACTTCAGCGTTGCAAGACCAGTGGACTGGCTATCAAAAAAAGTCCTCACAAGATGATATATTGTTGCCTGAATTTTTTAACAACTGGCACAGAAATACCCTACCTTCTAAAAAAACTGCCGCCCAAAAGAGCTGAGTAAATCTCAGATGAACCATCAGTTTGACCCACCACAGAAATGTTTCTTTTTTCTAAAATCAAGTTACATTTCATCTTTTTTTTCTATTTTTTCTTTTATTTTAAAATGACTTCTAAAATGTTTCATAATGAAAAGCCAAAATTAAACAATTGTGTAACATAGGCACAGAATGTTTCCACTATTCCAAAACTTGTTGACTTCTCTCATTACCTGCTGGTTTTTTAGACATACCTAGACAAAATTTGACTTGAAATCACAAATAACTTTGGTGTCTGTTCAGTGTTTTGGCAAATAAATAAGTATTTGGCCAAGGGAATCAAGGAACATGTGCCACAATAATGAAAAAATGTGCCTTGATAGTGAGTAGCGGGCAGAATTCACTGCTCTGGAATAAGGAACTAATTCCACATGAGAGACAGGACAAAGCCTGAGTTTATAAAGCTGTCTAGGAGAACCAAAGACTTTGCAAGTCCTCTGTTTTGGAACATTTATGAAAACAAAGCTCTTTGTGAATTACTGTGTTACTTTCACAACTCACAATATTATAAACCCCAGTCTCTGTTCCAACAAAATCTCACAAGTGACACAATTATAAAAGCAGACCGATAAACATTAAAACTGACAGGATATAAAATGTTCTCAGTTCAGTAGCTTGGATATAAACTAAAAGCTAAGAAGACAGCACATGTTTCTGCACTTGAAAAACTTCCCCCAGAATCTTCTTTCAGGGACAGCTTGAAAAGACAAATTGTACTGGAGTTTTTCAATCTGTCACAGTAGAGGACAGCTTCTGAGCTGTAGAGAGATACCTTCAAATAAATCATATATCATTTTATCTGGGCGTTTATAAGCCTTTCTAGTTTAGTTGGGGTTTTTTTTCTGTCTCTTCAAATATCAGAAATACACCATCCAATTCTAATCCAGTACATACTACCAAAACAACTATGTTAATCTAAACCAACTGTTGGAGTACCTCATTAGTTGAATTTTGTATATTCTTTTATGCTAGTTCTGTCTTCAAAATTAAAATATCCATGTAGAGCAAAGTGAGGAAGCGTCCGTGCTTTAATGGGGACTCCAGGCTGAAGATGATAGCCCATACTGTATGAAGATGGAATCCAGGCTCAGTGTATCTCATTAGAAAAAAAATCCAGTACAGGTGAGAGGTTATTGTCTCTTTTGCAAGAAGAGAGAATATGTCTAAGACCCTACACAACAGATTAGTTTTAAGGCTAATGAAAAACTACCAACCTCTTACTTAAAATAAGGGAACTTAAACTGGGAGTTTTTCCTGTTCGTGGGAAATCTGCATCAGTGCACAAGAACTGATAGAATCTCATCATGCTCTGACATGATGCACATAAACTTGAAAAATAATACAGTGTTTTTTCATCGAATGGTTCAGCATGAAATAATTTCCTTGGTGGCTTCCCATTCAGTACTCATCTATGATCATCTGTAGGGTTGTACTTTCATATGAACTCTGTTCTAGCATGCTGTCATGGGTGATAGCCTTTACAGTTTGGTAAATTTCTTTAAAATGACCATTTTACAACTCACTCTCTTCTTGTTGTGATTCCTTTTGTCAGGAACTATGCTAACTGCAGGTTTTATTTTCTTTTCCTTGAGGAAGGTTCACATATATTATTTTTCAGTTAAGCATTTTGATTAACTGAACCTAAACCACGACAATCACTAAGACTTTCTGTGAAGTAAGTGAATAACAGTATTCATATTTTATAAATGGGGAAGCTGAAGAACAGAGAAGGAAAGTGACTTTCATGGTGAGTGGTACTGTCAGTGGTAAGGCTGGAATAGAATCCGGAGATCTTTACTGCCAGTTCCACTCTAATCGATGGAGACCAGTGTCCCACAGGTGACATCCCCACATCCCCACACAGATCTACATAAAAACAACTCAGCAGAGCAAAATCAAGTATTAACAAGGTATGAAATGACAAACCAAGAACGCTTATGTAACTTCCGGTTCCAGTCTATAGGCGCCTGCTCTAGTCTGTATCTTTCTACCACCCAATTTTCCCCCCCACTCCGGTCAATATTGAGCATCATCTTTTTCCACAGATACTGGGTACTATATCATTGCCTGATTCCAGTTCACCTTCATGAGCCTATCCTATCCCAGAATGCTACAGCCCATTCAGACTGGCTGTAATAAGAAAATCCAAAAAGCACTGGCTGATGTAGGGTCCTGTCATAACCCTTCCTTACTATTCCTTTTTTTTTCAGTAACTTACTTTTATTTTTAAGGTGACTATCCTTGTGGTTTTGCACAGATAGGCAATGCATTAAGTCACCTTTAGCTGTTTGATGCAATTTTATTGAAAAATAGCAGAAGATAATACTTTAGCAGTGTTTTGGAGAAAATAAAAAAAATGCATATCTTAATTCTGTTTCTTTTGAATTTTCAAAAATCTCATGGTTTGGACTGGACTGGCCACTCAGGTGGAACAACAGATGCTCTCCCCTACCTTTCTCCGAGGAGAGGCAGGAGAGAGAGAAAGAGAATTCTGAGTTTAGAAGGAACTAAACTACTTCAATGAAATATTAATAAAATAATAAAAAGAAAATAAGAAATATACTTAAAACCATATCAAGCTCCCAGGATGACGATCACATCACCAACAGGCTCTGGGAAGTCCCAAACTAGACTCAGTGACAGACAGGAACTGGATTCCGGATCTGGATTCAGGATCGGGATCAAAGGCAGATGAACAGACAGTCCTCCTCGGACACTGGCCATTGAAGCAAGCGGACTGATCCTTTGATCCCTCAGCTTTTATACTGAGCACAAGGCAGATGGGATGGAATACCCCACTGGTCAGTTTTGGGTCACCTGTCTGTTCTGCTCCTCCCCGCAGGTGGGACCCCTCTACACTTTTCCACTTCCAACCCTCCAACGGGGCAAGTAACAGAGTCAGCTGCCCTTGGGTGTTATAGCAATCAGTACAAGCAAGACCTCTCTGCATACCATTCCTTGGCATCAACTATAGACATAGGTCTTATCACTCTGAAAGCGAACAGTTTCTGCACAATACGCTGTTAATTTCAGTAGTTAGAAGAGGCTTAGCTAAAAAGTAAAATTAGTGAACATAAAATTGGTTCTGTTTTACCTCAAACCAGGACATTTGTCCTGTCCCTGGATAATTTTTTTAATATGGCCCTGGGTTATCTCTTAGGCCATCTAGGTGGCTGGCACTCTGACTGTTCCCAGTTGTTGGTCTGGTTTTGCCCCTCTGTTCTCAGTCTCCTTCCTGATGGTTTTCCTATGCTTGTTCTTTCTGTCTCCAGTATAAGACCATTCCCTCTCAAAAACCTGTATGCCAATAGGATCCTTATTCGAGGTGACAGGAAGATTCAAATTCCATATCTTGGTGACAGGCAAAAAAGAAGTCAGTAAATTGCTAGGGCCATTCTCTGATTGTGTTCAAAGTTTTAGTTAGAAGAGCTACTTCCTGAGCACTTACCCCATCTGCTCTTGGACAGACCTAGGCGTTTCTTTTAAAAATATATTCTTGCAAACATTACACCAGGTGGCAAGCAGAGCTTGATGACCCCTTGCCAGCATGTTAGGTTGAGGAACCCCACGTAGCAGCTTCTGTTACTGTTTGGGGGCGGGAGGTGAGCTGGATTGTGCGGAAAAGCTGCATGAAATGAGCTAAGACATTAAATAACAAGTTTCAGCCCAGAGTAAGATTTTTATGCCTGAATTATAAACCTCCTGTAATAGAAACTGTAAGGGAAATTCAAACAGGCTATTAATTGTAGCAGTGCCAATATATTAAGATGAATAAGATTTTATAAAGGTATATACTAAGCAATTTCAGTTCCTTTTACTTGCTTCATTAGAACTGAATTCTTCGTAGGTGCCTTTTCAATAAACGTGTGTGCTGATTTAAGAGCTCCTGTATTGGAGTCAGTCACCTCTGCCAAGGCTCAGAAAGCACTACGTTCCTAACGCCGCCAGGGTTATACTGCTGTTACATGCTCCACTATGCCTTTGGCTTTCTATAATCTTCATCTGACCTGTGGTAAATCCATGCTGACTGTTCTCACCCTCAAGGAAATGAAGTGAGATTAAGGCTTCTAAGGGTATAAACTTTTGAAAATGAATCTCACAGTGCCGAAGCCTCTTGGCTGTTTTAGAAAATGGTACAAATCTGCTGGTCATGATATTTTGTTCAGTTGACAAAACTGTTTTGAGGAAATGCTGAAACTTCTCCTTTGAGAAGGGCAGTTTCACTTGTCCTTGGTCAATGAAGATTTACCTGAAATTCTGCCTGAAATTTCAAACACAGAGATAGGGAATCAATCCAGCATTATCCATGGCATGGTGGCTCTGTCACACAGTGAGGGAAGAAAGCTGGTTTAAGTTCTTTCTCTGCCTGGTTCAGGTCAAGGATTTGAATCTCAGCTGAGACTCTTTTGTCATAGCACTCACTTCACCTGGTCCATTTTTTTAATTATTTACGTGAACTGGAACAGCTTTTAAGAAAGATACTGAAAAAAGGAAATGAGGAGTGACTTTTCATTTTAAAAAAAATTCTTTGAGCAGCAACTCTTTTACCCAGACCTCATTCAGCAGGAATAGATGGAGTGATGCTCGCAATACACACTGTTGATGCTCATAAATATGTTAGCCAGAAATCAAGGCAAAAACCAGAGAAGATTTAACCTGAAATGATAGTCTTAGACATACTAACAAAGGACACACAACAGAATTCTAGACTGAATTAAGAACTGTGTCTATGAAAGTGATTCTTGTCGTTGGAAGAAGAAAACAATTTCGTTTCCATGAAGAATCATCTGCATCAGGTTCTTTCTAGTTGTGCATGAGGCAATAAGGTTGTTTTATTCCACTACTGGTTCTCCTGTGTTCTCACCCTGCCAAGCCTCTGCATAAACTCCTGTAAATAGAAACTTTTGTTACATCACTGTAGAAGTGCTTTCCATTGTATGTCTGTCGGCTTAGGTATATTTCAGGAACAGGCACCTCTGCCAGAAACAACAGAGTGAAAAAATATGCATCAGCATAAATGCTTCCCTATTTTTCCGGAATATTCATATTCTCATGGGAAGCATTTCCACAGACTTCCTTTAAAGGAATGAAGTGCTTGGAAAGCCTAGAGGGACAAAAAACATTTCCTCTGACTCAGCATCCCTAAGTCATTAAACATCATTTTCAGAATACACAAAAATATCAGCTACTTCATTTGACTTGTTCCATAAAGTATTGTTTTTCTGCCAACCTGTTCTTTCCTTAGCTTCTCTGAAAAAGATATTTCCATTCTGAGGTCAGTTGCAGAAAGATTAAGGAATCCCATCAATGGAATAAAAAGAAATACCAACTTTATAACAGATGAAATTGTTATCACAAAAGACTGAAAACAATTTCTCTTTTGTGTTTGTCAGTGTTTCATTGTGTATTGTTATTAAGGAGAATCCAGAACAGTGCTTGTTTCTGTCTGTCCAGGAGCATATGCAAGACAGTAACTTCTCGCTATTTCCAGCTACTAGGTACCTGCCACACCACATTTAGCACTTTGAGTTCCAGGTGGTTTTTCTCAAGAGATCCAAAGACAAAAAATAAAAGCTGTGCTTTGTAGCCACCAGCCTACCAGTCTGAGTGAAGCCGTTCCACTATATATAAGCTGAGGATCTGGCCTACAAGATGCAGTGGTGTCCATCAGTACAGGAGTACTGTTAGGAGGCATTTATACTGGCACCAGATGTGCTCCCTCTGCTTTGTTTCTTGCTCGTTTTCTCTGCACTGAAATCATGGAGCTTTTTTCTTAACTGCTATTCATTACAGTTCTCTCCTGGAAAAATACCAGTAATTTAAAGGTTAATAGAATGCTGATGTCACTGTAATTAGAGCAGAGGAAAAACATTTCTGTAATTACTGTTAATGCTTTCTTGCTGTTCAACCAATGAGATATGGCCCCCAGTCTGAGATGGAAGGTGGGTGTAGAGATCTGTGTGAGCAAGAACTTGTGACAGGGTGATCAGACTAGTGCAGAAATGATGCCTGAGTCACTTTGGAGCATGCTGGAAATCGGTCGTTAAGCAATCCACCTGGGAAATATAGAAGCCAAAATGTCAAGGATGAGCACGTCATAAAAATGTAGTTTATGGAACTGGCTAGCCTGAAAAAATTCAAGACATACAGTTAATCAAAATTCATTTTTTTGATTTTCACTACACTGCATTACAAATGAACCCATTACTTTAGGAGGTTTACATTTTCAAAAATAGATAGTGATACTGCAGAGGTGTCCGTACAAAAGGGCCTGTGATAGAGACCCCCGGGACAAGGCTGGAAGTCAGTTGCACCCGGATCATTATTCCTAAAGTGGTTGGTCGGTGCTGTGCCTGGTCACATGCACCAGCAGCTTCCCATGGAGTGAGTTAGTGCCTTGAAGTGCACAGCGAGGTCTCTGTTCTGCCTCACTAGGTGGGAAGTGGCGTTTCAGAGCTCAGTGGATTATCTGTGAGGAAATGGAGTAGCTGAGCTTGGGAGGTTTTGTCTTCTGCCAATGGGAGACCTGCACCTGAATGGCTGGGCCCCTGGCTGCGCTCCCCTAGGGTACCCCAGGGGGGAAAATAGAAATGTCTCCCTCTGATTATTATTACATAATGGGTCCAGCTATCTTGACCTGGCCAATAGCAGTTTATCAATAAGAACAATCCTTACTACCTAGCAGGGTACTCTTATTGAATGAAGGGACATAAGGCCATAGCCTGGCTGCTCTGTGCGCTGCAGGTTGATGGCTTCCCTGGCAGTGCTAAGGGAACACAGCCTGTGTCAGACCAACCTCTGTTGCCTTGCTGTCAGAGGGATAGTGCGGTTGTGTGATAAAGTGTCTCAACCACAACTATATTTGGTATATGAACACATCTCAAATCCCTTATTACCAGTAATGACTGTATCTTTCTCAGGTGCACTATTAGTTCAGAATGTTTTGATTTCTTTCTCTGAAAGAAGGAAAGGTTTACTTCCAAAATCTCTTAAGTTATAAATCGTGACATTTTAACTTCAGATTGTTAGGTTTCTGAGCTCCCACAGTATGTTTCACTACCTGTAGTTTATCCTGTATGGCTGACTTGATCAACACAGATTTCTGAGCAGGTAAACCAAAGGATTAAAAAAGTATTTCAAGCTGCCATATTGAAGACGATAAAGCGAGCCTATTTATTATATAGTGCTTAAGACTACTTAATTCCAATCCACTNGTATGGCTGACTTGATCATGATAGAGATTTCTATATTTTGAAGAACTTGTGTGTTTGGATAACTTTTTATACAGATCTTAGTAGTCAGTCATATTATTTTAGTCCAGATCACTTTCCTTTCTGGATTATAGGTGCTTCTAGTTAGTCAATTATAGTATTAAGCATTCTATAAGCTGGGCCTAAACACTTTAATTCACATACGTTTGCCTTTTGGAAACTTTTAATGGCTACCTTCATCTTATGAGATTATTTCTTCTATTTTGCTAGTTTCTAACACGGCTTTTTTGATGATCATCACCTTAATTATAGATTGTGGTCAGCAAGACTTACTGGCTGAGGCTTGTGCTCCTTGAATGCCTTCCTTGGCTCTGTCTGTTATATTTGTACAAGTCCATAATGTGGGCTGCCGTTATTAGTATATAGCAACATTTTCACAGGGCAGTATAATCTTGCAATGTATAGAAATACTTTTTTGCTATTTTTTAAATGTAGATAGAAATTAAATTTATAGTTTTAGAATTATAGAATTGTTTAGGTTTGAAAAAACCTTTAAGATCATCTAGTCCAATGGCTAACCTAACACTGCCTAGTCCATCACTAAACCATGTCGCTAAGCACCATGTCTACTCGTCTTTTAAATACCTCCAGGGATGGTG
Source organism: Anarhynchus alexandrinus (assembly GCA_008711295.1). NCBI lineage: Eukaryota > Metazoa > Chordata > Aves > Charadriiformes > Charadriidae > Anarhynchus > Anarhynchus alexandrinus. The sequence goes on from VUYV01000047.1 coordinate 5,118,070, forward strand.
ACTCAACCACTTCCCTGGGCAGCCTGTTCCAATGCTTGACAACCCTTTCGGTGAAGAAATTTTTCCTAATATTCAGTCTAAACCTCCCATGGCGTAGCTTGAGGCCATTTTGTCTTGTCCTATCGCCTGTTACTTGGTAGAAAGGACTGACCCCCACATGTCTACAACCTCCTTTCAGGTAGTTATAGAGAGCAATAAGGTCTCCCCTCAGCCTCCTTTTCTCCAGGCTAAACAACCCCAGTTTCCTCAGCCGCTCGTCATAAGATTTTTTCTCTAGACCCTTCACCAGCTTCACTGCCCTTCTTTGGACATGCTCCAGCACCTGTAATGTTGAAAGAGCATAAAAAGAGAATAATTTCTGCATTGTAGATGTTGTTTCAAGAAATGTCAAGAAATTACTTTCCACATCTTCCAAAAGGCTGTTTTATGTCCATGCACCTGAAGTCACCCACTTCTGGGTGACTGATCCCTGTGGTTTCCTTCAGCATTCGATATTTTTTTTCATCACACACAAGCAAACCTTTATTTTTGATATAAGTATGTGTATATTTATTTAATGGACAGAAGTTCAAAATTGGTTGTTTTTTACTTGGAAAAGCGTTTGCTTACATGCATCTTAGACCTCAAGAAAAAACCTACCTACAAATCAGTCATCATATGGCCTTTGCTAACTTTAATGGAGTTGCATTTGCACAATTGCTAATGAAATTCTACACTCTGATGGATCCAGAAATCATCAGGCCACCGGAGAGCAAGCTTGTGCAGTGATATGGCAGAGTGCAGTATTGTGAAGAAATACTAACTTCCTTCTGATGAGGCCCCATCCCTGGAGGTGTTCAAGGCCAGGCTGGACGTGGCATTGGGCAACCTGGTCTAGTGGGAGGTGTCCCTGCCTATAGCAGGGGGGTTGGAACTCGATGATCTTCAAGGTCCTTTCCAACCTAAACCATTCTATGATTCTATGATTCTTTAAAGCCGTGTAACACTGCTAGCATGGCACTGTGCTTAGGCTAATTAGCTCTGTCCTGCAGAGCTGGCTCATTCAGTAGTAGCTCAGGTATCTCTGTGTCCTGTAGTATTGTACAGTGCAGACATGCCCTAAGAAACTAATCAATGAGGAGTAGAAAAGAATAAATTTTGCTATTGCTATTTTTGCTATCAAATATTTCCCTGATTCCCTTTGGTAGACCCGTTGTTAGTCACCTCATAGCTTGCATTTGTCACAGTAGATGTGGATTTTAAAAAAAGAGTTTTCAAAAAAATAGCTATATGTTTCAGTTCAGAGCTGGCATCCCCTGGAGGAGCTTGGAATGAGAGAAGCAGCGAGTGCAGGTGAAGGTCAGAAACACTGGAGAGAAGTTGGATGATATGATAATAGACAGGAGCAGATAACAGTAAAAGTTTCATTGCAAAGGGAACAAGCATGCTAGATTAGGAGGAAGATAAATAGGCCTTTGAAACTTCAAATCTTCTCCTTTGCAATTTAACATATGAAAGTGAACTATATCTGAATGCTTATGGGGATCTAAAACTGAAAAATAGCCAAGGTTCTTTTCTGACTTTTTTTCAATGTCCCAGTAGCTCAGTTTTCACTTTGAAACACAAGTGGCAAGCAAAATTCTCATAATGTGATCGGTGTATTTTAGAAAGGCATGTCCTCCAGAGATGATTATTACAGCAGCAAGTATTCCTTTCTTGTATCATCACTGTAATGATCAGGACTCTTGTACAGACTCAGAATGTTGTACCAAACTACTCCTAAGTGATTTTAATGATTTGCAATTGCAAATAAGTTGTAGTTTATCTGTACTAAGTCAAATGTAATACTGAAACTGCATCCTTGAGTATATATTTCTGTACTAATTTTAAGTAGACTAAACTATTATTTTTACCTGGTGTTGTGTCTGTAGTCTGCATTAAATTGTGATCATGGTTAAAAGTCTGAGAGACCTGAGATCTTCATGGTCTCAGGCTTAGTACAGGCCTTTTTCATACAGGCCAAACTGATAAAGAAAAATTGTAATATCTGAAGACTTAGCATAAGTTTATTACCTCTAATTCTTTTAAATCTGTTTTCACTGAGTGTGACATGGAATGTGGACCAAATAGGTTAGACATTTCAAACAAAACCAGAAATCGGAGGAGTTGTACCTCTTTTATAGATCCAAAAGTTCTTGACAATTCAGGTAATGAATGCATGGGAGAATAAAGGATATCCTTTCTATGTGGACAAAACTTGCATCTTCAGAAATTAGGAATCCTGCCCTTCAGTTAACTGTAATTGCTGTAATTCAGTGCAAATATTAAATTAATCACTTTAGGACAGTGGGAAGATTGCCGTTCAAAAGGTGGTTCATCCCCTCACTTTTAGGTTCAGTTTCCAGCTCCAGCTTTTTCTAGCTGTCACTTCTGTTCGGGCTACATCAGGCTAAATTGAAACTAATCATAGGCTTGCAATGTGGCAAATCTGTTTGATGAGAAATTACTCTTTGCTCCCTCTTCTCATAGGACTAGGTCGTAACACTGTGCTCATTCAGCCAGACTTTTTCTCTGGTCAACAGGGTGACTAACGGTCCTGACCTTAGTGTTTTTCTCTGTTTCAAGGGCAAGGCATAATGTGGCAGCCAGGCAAGTCAAATATGGCTTTATGAGAAACTGGAACTGTCATGTTAGACAATCAGCAGTCTTTGCATTGCTATAAAACTTAAGGAAGCTGTGGCCATGCAGAGATTGTCCTGGCGGGGAGCATTTTCAGAGGACCTGTGGTTTGTTCAGACTCATGGAAAGGGGTTGGCTTCTTCAAGCTCTAAGTGAGCAACCCTCGGGATGTGGAGAATGCTTATTTAGATTGTGGATGGACCTCCAGAGAAAGGTTGTGATCTTTGTGAAGGCCATCTCTCTACAAGTAAGAATGGTAGCAAGCTGCCTGACCAGCAGTCGTAGTTATCAAGAGAATAAATTCCCAGCCTTCTCCAGGAGTATCCATGCATACTTCTGAGTCATAGTTTGCCAGTGAGTTGGAAGCTATGGTATTGGTGTCTACAAGCTCTTATGCCTTGTTCAGTCTTTAACATGCATTTTTCCTCTTCTTATTTCTGTTGTCCTCTGCTTCTTGTTCCCCTTATTTCCTTAAGCCCAGATTTGTGAAGACATGGTGACAATATGCAGCTAATGGTTCTTTGTCAAGTCCTTGAAAACAATGTGTACATATCTTGTTGTCTTGACAAGATGTTTCATTTTAATTTGGTACAGTATGGAAAACAGCGGGTGATATAAAGAACCCATATTGACTGATATAAACTTAAAGGAAAATCTGACATGGATTTAATGCACATGTTGATGAAAAACAGCGTTTCGTTTTCTCAAATTGACAGCTAGTGGCATGGAACTCTCAAGGACACTTAAAACAATGAGATAGTTTTGTAAAAGAAATTGGATGAGTTAAATCACCAAATACCTTTAAAACTAATAAGTGTTCATTATTGCTCTTCCTCTGAACCTGTGAATAACATTTTTACTTCATTTTTAAACACCCGTACTGTAAGATTATTTCAGCAGCTTCATGTTCAGTTTTTATCTAGCAGCAAGAGGGATAATTTGCCCAGACAAGATTTGCAGTTTCGTGGTAAGTAAGAATAGTAATAAGATAATAGTTTTGCTACTGCAATTAAAGGTGAAAATTATTTCTTTTCAATTTGCAAATATTTTCAGTAGATACTGGGCATAAACTTACAGACAGCTATATAATCACTTCAAGAATCTACACTAATTTTCGAAGGTCGAAGTACTAACATAAAAAAGGAAAATAAGATGTAATGTACTTAGTTTCTGTAATACCTACTTTCATAAGCTGCTATTAACAGCTCCGGTATTGTAATGAGGAGAATTGTCAAGACAGGCAAAAAGATTCTGTATCTTTTATTGTAATCTGAAATTTACCTTCATAAATATTTTTACATGCACATTTGTTAAATGCAATAGTCACTCCAGCTGAAATGATTTTCCCCTTTACTTTCTCCCATATCTCTAAGCACCTAAGGAAAAATGAGTTTTCATTTGTTTCTGTCTTAGCACAATAGTTACACAATATTTTTTCATGCCAGAAACTCACAAAGCTCTTAGTAATTTATGAAAAAAACCCAAACAAACAGGAACAAAATACAAAGGAGAGGAAAAATTAACAAAAAATGTGGGATAAAAACCTGTTAATAATGTTTCTGCTACAAAGTGATGCCTTCTGTGCCTTTAGACTTGCACTATTTCCCTTGCCAAATGACTGCTCTGTTTTCATGTTCTGGCTTTTGCCTCTTTAGATAGAAAATACTGCTGTGGTAGTATTAATAGTGCAGTGAAATGGTTTGATCACAGGAAGGGACAAGAAGTTTTCTTGTAATTGGATAAGAGTATCTTCCCCTGACTGAAAGTTTAGCTTGTGGCCATTTATAACCTTTCTATTTTCAACTGAAACCTGAATCCTTGTTCTTTACATGGAGAATGTTGTTTTCTGTAAATATTCCCCTATAATTGAGAGGCATTGATGGTTGAGTGTGTAATTATGGATCAATATTAGGCCGCTCAATTTCTCAGGGATACAATCACTTCTATCAAATTCTTTACTAAAAATACCAAGTGTGTTCAGTAGCTCTATAGATCCCTTGTCATGACTTAGCTGACTGACAGCGATCCAGAGACCACACTTTGAGAACCACTACCCGAAACCATAGAACTATATGAAATGCAAACATTAGCAGGATTTTCTATTACAACTGTATTAGGTTGTTCAGTACTGCAGTATCATGCTGATTCTTGATCCTAGTTTAAGAGAATTTTCTTATCTATAAAATAGTAGTAGAAATGGCAACCACTGTACGTAGAATAAATATTTCACTCCACAGCATGACTGTTACACTGAGAAAAAAAGTAAAGACCTATTTCACAATTTTGTGGGCACCAGTGGATGTTTGTTTCCACACTTTTCACTGCAGGGAAATGGTTATTTCCTACTATATATGAGCTTGTATCTGATTATAACAAAATATTTTTAAATTTATATTCCAAGTGTGCTTAATTATTATATAACCAAGGTTCAGTATATGTCTTGAAATCGCAGCCTCTTTGTCTCCTCACTCTAGTGTAGCTAAGAAGGGGCAATTAAGCTTAGTAAATAAATGTGTATTTCACAAGAAACTATAGCAGCCTGAAATGCCCTCTGTTCATGATCTCATAACTGAAATATGTTTTTATTCAGTGAGGTTGTATTAGGTGCACAGCATGAGTCTATATCATACTGAAGACTCCTTGTAGAGATAGCTATTGTGTAAATATTCTTCAGTTTTAAGACAGGGAGAAAAGTATAAACCTAGAATCAAATCCTGTTAAATGGCTGCATGTTATTACTTAAGGCAAGAGGACTGTAGTTAGTTATAGATTTTGATGGATGCAGGGCATAATTTGTATTTTGCCTATGGCACAACATTAAGTGAGAGAGCTTATTGTAGGACCTAGGTATTGTACACATGAAACTGGCAGGTCCTTTATTTTAGTAGCAATTCTGTCATTACATTTCCTATGCAAAATTCTACAGTTTCCCCCAAATTGGTTTTAACTTGAATTGAAACAGCTTCTCAGGTACAGATTTGCTTTAACCATCACTTTCCTTCTCTTCTTGTGTATGTGGTGGGCTGTGGGTTTTTTTAATGACACTTGGCTACCTCTGTCACTAGGCATTTAACCTTTTTTGAAAATAGATTTGTGGAAGGCCTTTTGCGAGCTAGCACAGCTTGCTTTCAAAACTCAGTGAGTTCCCAGATGTACAAGCCCTCTGCAAGATTAATTCAAGTCAATAGGGGATTTAAAAGTGAAAGGGGAGAAAAATCAGGTCAGCAAGAAATATGAATAGAATGATTAAATCAGTGGGAAATGCTGTGGTAAAAGACAGAGGATTCCAATTCCAGTTATTATAGATTGGGAGGCTGAGATGCCTAATAGCAAGGAAGGAAAGTATTGCTTGAGAATTGGATTGAATTGGCAGAGTACACCCAATCAGTCTCCTTCTAATAGAATGGTTGAATATGTAATATAATGTGATAAAAGTGTTTGGTCTCTCTGCTTTTTAATAGGACTACTGTGAACGTAGCTCCAGAGGAATAGATCATTTATGTTTCTTCTCACCGAAGGGATGAAGTAGCTAAGCATGAATTTGATACTGTGTGGTTTTGTGGCTTCTGTTTTAAAATAATCCTGACAAAATCTGGGTGGACCTAGTTCATCAGATCCTAGTCGGGAAGCTCAAGATTAAGTCCTGATGCGAGGGTCAGTGCCAGAGTCCATATCACCAGTTATACATTGGTGTCAGTATCTTCCAGATGATGGTTTGCTGTCTTTTAAGTCCTATCTTTTACAATAGTAAAAACATTCCCAGCTGCAGTGAAAATGGACACAGACAGAAAGGAATGCAATTTAGGTATTCTAGGAAGAGTTAAAGTTGAAATGAAAATCTTAACTTCTCCTAAAACCTGTTTATAAGAGAAGTATCCAGTCCTGCTAAAGTGTGATGCTATGTGGGGTTTGGAAGATGCAAGGTAGATGTTCCCTGGGGTTTCGTCATCTCCAGATGAGATAAATATTCTAGGCCTGTGATTGACTTGTTACAGACATGCACAAAATTACAAACACAATGGAACCCCAAACTTCGTTGGGGAATCTGGTCACTGCTTCTGTATAAGTATTCAACAGTAGGAGATGAGACAGACTTTCTCACTATGGCATTATAGATGCACCCAGCATGATGGCATTTTAATTTTGTTCTCAGATGGCACAGTACTGTCACCTCCCAGAAACTAAAGATTAAAAAGTCTATGCCAGCCTGTACATTCCCCACGCTGCAAGGAGGCAAAGCTATCTGAAGTAACTGAGGGCGCAGAAGCAACAGAGAATTCCTAGATTAAAGTTTGATGACAAAGGTACATATACCCTGAAGATCTGACTTGTATCACTGTCATCTGATGCTTCAGAGTGCTGTTCAGCAGAGTGTGAATCGATGACATGCTGTTTACTCCTCCTCATGCTAAATCCCTGTGTGGGCATGGTTTGTGTACGTATATTTAAGTGGACTCAGCTATCATCGCTGCATGGGGAGTGAGTGTAGAGCAACCAGAGATCCAGAAATTTGTAGCCCAGCTTATTGTATGCCAACTTCCTTATGTAAACAGACCCTACCCTAATCAAATTAAAGCCACTATAATTATATGTGTCCATGGAGAGGTTTCATGCGGTTAAATAAACCAGAGTAAACCATGTTACCTTTCCTGTTTGCCCCTCTGTAGGTAAGCCCTAAATATCTTTACTATTTTTTCTAACAGCCTTCACAAATCCTTCATGAGTCCAGTTTCCTGATGTCAGAACAGGACTGGGATCTGAAACCCACATCAAAGTTAACTTGTGGGATTTTTCTTTGCTTTTCTTAGCATCTAGGGATGCTAAGCTTCGATAATGTGCTTAGCAGTCTAAGAGGCAGTAAAAATGACACTTGTTGGCCCAAGGAGTGTGCAATCTAACAATAGAGAGACAGTGCAAACTGTGCTATGAGACCTGGGGAAGGTACTTGTTAGAGAAATGTTTCTTTTTTTAAATAATGGTTGGATACTGACAACATTTACTTTAACGTTGATTAGTATTCATGGCTTCAAGAAAGATGAGAGTTTAGAGAAGGGATTTGGCTTCTGCAGATTTTATTCCACCACATGCAGAGGGATCAGATCACTCAGCCATTGATGCTACAGTCATATATATTCCTTCTTTACTTTTTTTTTTATGTGGTATTTGAGCTTGCTTGTTGATCTGTGCTTGCTACATTTTACACCCTAACTGGCTACTCACAAATGCAGAAGCATTTAGGTCCTGCCAAATGTGTAATTATTACAGTACTCTAGGCACTTCATTGCATACTTAGGAAGTTTTGCTGGCCTTACATTGCTGTCAGATATTGTGGTGCCAAAAAATCAGCTCCAAGAAAATAAGCTTCTTTAGTGTATGTTTTTTAGTAAGTCCTTCAAAGTAAAATTGATATATTTGGGCTCTTACTTCTTTTTTCTTAGTTATGTGGATACATGTAGGATTAAAACTTATTTCTCTATTAGTGATCATCTATCTTCTGGTTAAATAAGTATCTTTATTTTTTGAAGGGACAATTCTATTAGTAGCAAAAGGTGTCGAGTCAAAAAAGAAAAACTTTGAAGCACAGCAGCAGTGCAAATTGATAAGTGGTTTGGGGGCTGATTTTATGACAGAATACACATGAGAAAATAATTTGGCATGTGCTTAACTTTTATTGGGAATGTATTTAAGGGAATGGTATCTCAAATCTGGGTCATGCAGTAAAAGTGAAAAAAATTGACACAAGGCCCAAGTGAAGCCAATGAAATTCCCACATTAGGAACTGTAATAGGCCTAAAGAGAAAACAAGAGGGTCTTTGGGATAAAGCTGATGATTATGACATACTTCCCTTTGCTCTAATTTGTTGCCCTGTTTGAACTTTTGTTTCAGGTACAGATTCTCTGCTTGCTTGTATTTAACCTTGATTCTAGAAGCTGCTGAAAGCTTATTGTTTCCCATTGCACACATGGAAAATCAGTTCTCAGCACACAGTAGCTGTTTTTTATTTTGATTCCTCTAAAGAAAATGGATCACGCATTTAGAGTAGTGATGCAGTCTTTTAATAAATCTGATGGGACACATCTAGTCCAGGCTCTAACAAAGGAATGTATTGTTGTTGTTTAAGTGGCAAATTAGTAGATCTATAGCTTTACACAGATGGCAGCAGTTACTGTGGTCATGATTTGTCATAATTAGTTTGAGAATATTAATTATCAATTTCTCCTTAGTCTATTTAGTCTGAAATAAGCAGTAATCACTGATAATGGCCAATTTATTGTGGACTGTTTTGTATTACCATTCTTTCCTATGTTACTGCCATTGCCTTAGGCCTTACCTGCACTGGGTGGCTTCAACCAGTAACACTCTTGCTCTTTTGCAAGAGCTTCTGTAACTCATCTGCTCTGGGTTCAGAGAGTCCTCACAGAGACTGGTTTTACCTGCAGATGTTATGCAGTGTTGTAAATTAGTGTTTTGTTGTCTTCTCTACAGTGGTTGGGTGGGAGTTCATTTACAGCGTACTGTGGGATGCCTCTCTGGGATTGTGAAATCCTTAGCAACAATTCAGTTGGTACTCTGCACCCCATCAAACTTTGTTTCACAAACTTGCTGTTTGTTTTAAACTTGTGTATCAGCTTCTCTTTAAAAGAAAGAAATAGTGCCTGCACAGTTACCTTTTTTTTCCTAGTACTTCAAACTACACTTTCTTGCGATTTCTGACTTGTTTTTCAGCAGAAATGGCAATTCCTGGGAGGCTACATTTCTAGCTACTTAGCTCTAGAAGCAGACGATTGAATTTAATTAGATGAGTGTGTTCTGACGATGTGATATGCAGGCTTTGCCCAGCACCATTGGCAGCACACCCGTTGCCACAGCTCCACACCTGCCTGGTCTGAAACAGGGCAGACTGCGGGTCAGAGCACCCTTTTTGACCAGATCATGGCTCCAACGACAAGTTTCAGCTTGACGCGTTTCATCTCAGTGTGCCTGTGAGTATCTCAGCAGAGTTTTGCAGGCTTTGACTTGTCAATTGCTAAAGCTATGCCTCCGTTGTCAGGCAGCACAGACTACTCGGCAGATCTGAGTTGGCTGCGTTTATTCCATGGGTTGCACACTGCTGTAAGCATTCGAGCCAGGCACCAGCAGCCCATTCTCATGAGTGGGTGGCAAAGCTTTGTCAACAAAGGCCAAAGAGAAAATACTAATATAATGTGGGAACAGAGCTGGTGGCTCAGCTGTACTAAAATGAATTCAAGTTCTGTCCTTCATTTTCAAGCTGGCAGGGGCTATGAGTGCTGATAAGGCAACATACTCAGCTGGTGCAAACGTGCCTCATTTCACTGTATCTCAGCTGCTCTCCAGTGTGAGGTACATCCAACTTCCCATGACTGGATTGATGATTCAATATGAGAGTTTTGTGGGTTATGATGAAAGGGGAAGTCCAAGGCTGTGAGAAAAAGAGGAGGAATCTTCATTTTTGGAGAAGGGCAGGGAGGACAGATTTTGAGATGTTGTCATAGAAAATAGAAGTAAAAAACTTCTTCACTGTTACTTCGCTGTAACAAAATATTGCTCTTCGCTGCTCTTCATTTGTGAGCTTTCATTTAAGAGGAAATTTGGAGATGGGATTTGCAAAGGGGCTTACGTATAGATTGTATTTTTATGAAATATATGCTGTTGTTGACAAAGCTTTTTATTTCACCTGGTAAAACTAAACAAATTTCAGGCTGTAATAAGCCAAATTCAGCATAAGAACAGGTCACTGCAGCTGCTAAAACTTGGCCATGTAAATCCATAGAGTCAAGAGCTAGTTTTTAGAAAAATGCATATTATATGTTTTTCTTTTATTTTGAAAATTGACAGGGTAATAAAGATATCAAATATTTTTCTAAAGTAATTGTTGAAGTTTAAATCTCACAGTAGCAGTTAGGTATTCCATAACTGGCTAGAGAAACATATATGTCTTTATGTATTGACTTTTTAAAGTGTTTTGTTACAGTTTGACAATGGTTTTGGGATACTTGGTAAGGGGGTTTACACTTCAGCCTTCATGCACCAAAGCAGAAACCAGCAGGAGGTTAGAGAGCTTACAGTGTTGCAAGTGCAGGCAGATAGTTTACAGCTGAGAGTTGTTTCTTGCAGTGAACATTTTATTTTCTTTAATTCAGAGACTGTAAAATGGCATAGCAGATAAAACATTTGATGTCTATAAATGATTAAGTTAGAGGCTGTGGTGTGGGTCAGTCTAAAACATATGTACATAAAAGACATGGTTGGTGGTAGTAATAATCAGTTTTTCCTATGTGGTTCTGGTGATCCTTACAAGCTTGCCAGGACATTTTGTGGGAGAGAAAAGAGCCCTGTTGATGTAGTAACGCTAGAAGCGTGCCTCAAAGCTTTCCAGATCACCTACAGCTGTAGTTGCTAATGGGTTGCTATCTTCTCCTCTCTCATGTCTTTGGTTTGCATCATCTGCCCATCCCTGCCAAAAACGTCAACCTCACAATCTCAGTTTGCTTGCAAAGCTACTCAGGTTTTGGTTGTTACTCCACCCCAGAATGGCTGCAGTGAAGCAAAGTGGTCAGTGCAAGTTGTTATCTGATTGTGCTTTGTTTTAACCTGTTGACATTAGAGAAGATTCAAATAATCCATAAAGCTTCCAGCAGACCACCACTCATTGTTTAAGAAATCTCATTTAAATGATTCATAAGCTATCGTCATGTTGTATGGTTTTCAGCAACAGGTAGATAGAACCGTTAGCATGGCTGCATATTCTGTTGGGCAGCTGGCCTCTGAAATTTTTGGAGGCTGACTGTGTAGATGGACCCAGAGAAGACAAAGCAGCTTCTGTGCCCAGAGGAGCAGCCAAACTTTTGATGTCTGAAATCCCTCTGTCCCCACCATTAAACTTCTGTAGTGATTTCCAGAATCTGATATTGAACACTCAGTATCTCTGCTGCATAACTGCCTTCATTGAAAATCCACTTGATACTGCAAAGTGTGTGTGCGTGTGTGCTATGCCCCTGAAAAACACATGTTTATAAGAGAGAAAATGATAAGATTTGCCTTTTTAAAAGCAGTTGCCATTATCAGGACAAATGATGGGCACTGATTTTACAGCATTAAGCTATCCTGCTGCATGGAGGGAAAGAAACATGGCATGAATCTGTGAAAAGCTGGAGAGTTTACAAAGGAATGATCCCACAGCTTCTAGCAACAGCAGCTGTGCTGTGACATACAGACTGATGTACCAGTTGTCTGATCAATAGGTTTTACTTCTAGGACTATTATTTCTTGGCAGCCAACCTAATGTAATTACGTATGTTTTCCTGCAACAAGCAAACACTTTATGTGGTTGAGGAAACAGCTGCAGTACACTGAAGAGCTCATTTGCATAAATATGAAAGTATAGTCACAGAATTACAAAATTACATATTGTGTAGGGTTACATGTTGATGGCAAGGATTATAAATACCTATAGAGATTAAAATACCTATAATGCCCTCTTATTTAAAATGAATTAGTATTTAGCCATTTTGAGCATTGAAAGACAGTTTTTCATCTGACTATTTAAAAGTGTGACTGTTTAATCTAGAAATAACTTTGAATATGACTCTGAACTGGAGATCTTTACATCTTTCCTTATTTCCTATTTTGAGCTGCTCTTCAGAGCTGGAGAGGCATGGGGAAACCTCCAGAAAGGTTTGCCAAGGCAGATAAAATTGTCCTCATTTCTTTTAAACTTAGACTAGGCTCCTTGTTTTTAAATTCATAGATAAGTTTCTGAAGCAACCTAGTAAAACTTTTCATGTATGAACTGCATAACACAGAAACTAAATCCCAGGTTGCCAGTAATCTGCAGGCTGTTAATACATCACCAGGGATATTTACTGAGTTGGTTTTCGCTGCCAGTTTTAACTTGGCACTGAAGCTGCTCAGGAGCCTGAACATGATCTGTTGAATGATACCGCAGTTCTAAGAGCTCACTGATCTCAAAGAGGATCTGCCCTTGCCTCTTGGTTTCATCCTCTAGGAACAAATCTAACATTAACCAGAAAGAAAATTACTGGTGTTTTTGCCAAAGCAGCATGGGTTGAGTGACTGGAGAGCACAGTGAGAAGCAGAAGAAGAAGAAGAAGGAAGAGGGAGGGTACCAGCCCTCCTGTGGGTGAGCTGTCAAACTAGCCTACTCAGTTCACTGATTCTGCAACATGGCCCCACTGTCACCTCCAGAAAGAAGATGGTAACCCAAATCTAGAGGGAGGAATTGTCTAGAGCTCTCAGAGCCATCTTTAGCTTTTCTGACAGCAGATTTTTGCAGCTATTGAATGATTAGTTTACATTGGCACTTTGGGCCTTGAGGAGATAAACTCTTACCAGTCATTCTTGTTACCTTGGGAAGAAGGTGTTGAACCTCATAGGAGTGCACATTCCATTTTGAGCAAGGCAAAACAGATCACTGGAATTGTACTTCTGTGGGAAGAAAACAGTAGAGAGAAAATGGCATGCTTTGCGGGCTGACGTCGTTAGTCTGTGTTGCCACACTAGCTAGCACATGGGATATGTGCCTAAGGATGCTGTGGTCAAGAGCAGGCAGACACGGGTGAGTTCTGCCTGCCATCTGAAGTGCTGGGATACAAGTTGCTTTGTTTTGGAAGGTGTCTAGATGTGTTAGCGTGGATGTGCAACACTTTGAGAAAACTGAGACTAACTTCTTTGGGTGCAGGCCTGTGAAGTGGCTGATAAGCCCATTCCATGCAGCATGTTTGAGAAGCTTGTCAAGTATTCTCCATAAAGTGTTATATATAGTCGATGTGAAGATGTGGTGATGAGACCCGACTGAAAGTAGAGACTGGAAGGAGCTCAGATCATACATCATGTGAGCTGCCAATTGCCCTGAAAGGGCAGGGTACATAAGCATAGTTTTGGCAGCAAAGCACTCTTATAATGAAAGCTCCCACTTTCTGTTTCAGAGCAGCTGAAGAGAATCTTCTGGCTTTGTGTCTGAACCTGAAAAAACAATGGTGATCCTGACAAAAACATGAATACTTTCTTGGGTCAGTTCATTTTCATTTGAAAATTGTAAATGTTTGAACACACAACCTGCTTATGACACTGGAAATATAAATGGATTGCAATTGTGCTTAATCCCACTGAAGTAAATGAATTTTTAATACTAAGATTTAATGGGAGTGGAGTCAGGCTTCTAGAGAAATCCAAAGCAAGACTAAAATGCTAGTAATGACTGAAAAGATAGTTGGATGAGGCAGTCTTTCTGCTGATGGAGAATGTGAGAGGCTGAACAGTATAGGAAGTGCAGATAGGAAGACTAGTCATCAGGGCAATAAAGAAAATATTTGAATACAATACTTACTGACCATGAATGTTGATCAGTGAAGCTATTTCATAGTCATGATAATTTTTCCAAGTTTAGATTGGCAGTTAGAATTTGAGGTGAGTCGTGTAGTTAGCAAAGTCTTGTATCTATTATCAAAATGGTTTACTTGTATCTTAAAAGCCTTTTAAACACATAATTAGGGAAAATGCTTTCTTTGGAGGCAAAACTGGCTTAGGACATTCATAGAGTGCCTGTGCTCTCTAATTTTCTTATCTGAGCACAGGAACTACACAGTTGCAACAACATAACGAAGGTGAAGGAATGTGTGGGTTGAGGGAGGGGTTAGGAACCTTTAAAATGGTCTTTTCTACTAAGAATGCGTAAGGGTGCAGATTGACATCAGTTTAAATCCATCGGTTCTGGGCCATGCCCTCCCACCCATATATTCCTTACCGCTTTCTTTGTGCCAGCAATGATGCACAGGAAGCTGATTCATCTAAAATTTCCTGTGGAAAAAAAAAAAAAAAGAGCTTAACGTGTGATGGAGATGCTCCCTTATTAGCATGCAAGTATGTGATGAGCAAACTTGTTTCCTCAAAGCACTGTTGATACCTCTGGAAATGCAGTCTGATGAGACAATCATTGGAGCTTCTATTTCCTTGCATCCCACCTGACTCTTTCCATTCATGTGAATTTCTGATCCAGTGTGAACTTGCTCTGCTGGTACAAATTTCTTAAAGAAAATATTGACCAGTCAGCTCTCCACTGGCAGGCTTCAGGCTAGATTGGATGTCACCTCTCTTTCCCCACACTGCGTGAAGCTGGTCCAAAAGCCTAAAACTTACAAACTCTGTCGTGTATCAGTTTGGCAGATGTAGACCCATGTGCCAACAGGCGATCCAGGGCAGACTCGTCCTGGTGGGTAGTGAGGGAGGGCACAGAACTGATGCTGATTTATCGCGGAAGAAAGGCACGGACTGCTGCTGCTCACATGGCCAAAGCCTCTTCCTCCACTGGCTGTGTCAGTAGAGCCTCCTGGTGGGGATGCAGCATATACCAGCAGCAGGAGTTTCTGCAAACGCTAAAGCTACGAATAATTATTGTCAAACTGCACAGCGAATTACCAGTTATTACACATCTTACACCACAGAGATGTTGCGCAGTTTATATTTGGCTCTGGAAATGCTGCCAGAATTGGTGCTAACCAGGAAATTGGTGAGATTTCAGACAACAGAGTAATAAACAAGACAAAAAAACAGACATTTTGAGTAATTGTATGGATAAAGCCCCTCTTTTCAAACACAAATATGTCTAAAATTAGCATTTTATGGTCATATTTCAGGACCTAATTAGAAATCAGCTGACCTGAAAAGGTACCAAAAATGTAAAGCACAGGCACTGCTGCTTGGGTTGCACAGGGGCTTTTCTGCTCAGCTGTAGCCAGGTGCAAATGCCGTGTGAGGCCATGGCTGGACAATCACTGCAAAAACAGGTGTTGCAATCGAGGGTTACAACTGCTCTGCTTTAAAAGTGCTGCCTGTATGGCTTAAACCAATTAAAGATGCCTGCTTTCGACTTACCCATATTCGCACTGTGCACAGAGCTGTGTTGGGGAGGGGAGAGTCTGTTGGAGGGTTTGTATTTGTGTCTTTAACATCAGCAGGAAGCATCTACAAAGCTTCCTGATCCTTATATGCTTGCCTTAACGCTTAGGTGCCTTCAGGACTTGATATAATTTCAGAGTGAAAAGGTTTCCTTGAACTTTGCTGTCTTTTTCTTGGATGTTGGCCTGGGAGCAATGCTTCTGTGAATGACCTGCTTGCATCTCTCAGTGTGATTTTCAGGGTTGAGATGGGTTTAGTGGATGCTGAAAATTCCTGGTTTAGAATGGCAAGTTACTGAGATGAGTTAGAAACCTGCAGAAGGGTCCAGGTTTGGTTTTGGGCTGAAGCAGATAGACTGGAACCAATAGGCATTTATAATAAGCTAAAAAGAACTACCCTAGGGAAGTAAGAGACTGATAAAAAGATGTGGAATTAAAGAAAAGAGGACAAGTGGTAAATATGAGAAATGAGAGTTGAAATCGTATGTATGAAGGTATATGAAATAGCATTATTTAACATAATGCCAATAAGTTAGTGTAGACAAATCAAATGTACATGTAATGAGGAAAGATGAGTGAAGTAGTAGCAATTCTCTTGTTTTGCAAAAAGGGGAGCAGAAATCTGTATATGTATTCAAAGAGCATTAATCTATTCAATATGCCTCCTGGGTACTCTTACAGCTCTTACAAGCTGCAGGAAAGTGTATCTGGCTTCAGAAGAGGATGCTTGTGCTTTTCAGATGATCTTGCTGAGACGAATAAACAAATAGGGCTGGGAGTATGGAAATGATAGGTTGGTAGGGTCTTTTTGGAATTTAAACAAGTGTATTACTCAGTATGGAAGGACTGTCTGAGAATTGATGGAACCCTGTGGACTTACTATAAAGATTGGATATATATGAAAGGATGATAACGCATGTGAGAACTGAAGTTGAAAAGGCATGCCAGTTAAAAGTGAGGCTGGAAATGCAACAGGATTGTGTCTTGTTCTCCAAGTTGTTTGAAATTCTCAAGCATAAGCTTCTTAACACTTGCTGGAAGAAGACATGCTAAAGATTACCAGCCTGAAGGTATTAGGGTATGCAAGGCATTAGGAATGGTAATTACCATGACCTCATACATAAATAATCATTTAATAACACAGCTGATTTCTGGAGCCTTAACAGTGTGCTGTCAGTGTAGAAATACAAAAAGAAAATTTCTTGAAGCAGGAAATGCCTTCAATCTAAGAACCTATAAAGGAAGGAAGCTTTGAAAAACAAAAAAGCAAATATTATCAGGTTCCATGAAAAAGGCAGTGAAGTTGAGCAAGAGATGCTGAATAAATACCTGTAGGTAGATTTTCAGATTTTGCCAATGTGAAATGCTAATGGTAATCTCCCAAACAGAACAGGCCATGGTTTTGATGATACTAGAAAATATCAGCTCCCACTAGACCAGTACATTTTTGGTACCTTTTCAGGTCCGCTGATTTCTAATTAGGTTCCAAAAAATGAATATAAAATGCTAATTTTAGACATATTTGTGTTTGAAAAGAGGGGCTTTATCCATACAATTACTCAAAATGTATGTTTTTTTGTCTTGTTTATTACTCTGCTGTCTGAAATCTCACCAATTTCCTGGTTAGCACCAATTCTGGCAGCATTTCCAGAGCCAAATATAAGCTGCGCAACATCTCTGTGGTGTAAGATGTGTAATAACGGGTAATTCGCTGTGCAGTTTGACAATAATTATTCATAGCTTTCGCATTTGCAACTTGATAGCCTATTTTAACAATATCATTAAAAAGATTCTCAAATAAACAATTCTGTAACTAAGCAATCAAAATGAATGTACATAACATGAGATAAGTACATTTAATTTTTAATTTAAAAGTAACTCCACTTGGAGTAGCTCTGATATCATTAATGGAAAGACAATGAAAAGTCATGAATGCTATTAATCATGAGTAGGAGACTATTTTTAGTGTCTGTTCCCCACTGTCACAGAAGACTTCTATTTTAAAAACAATGTTTTTGAGAATGGGTCCTAGATACTTGGTGCAGATTTCTACAGGCAGAGTTCTTTTTAAAGCAGCAGTGCATATCCAGTTAAGACAAGAATTTAATGGAAAACTTTAACATGATTAAAAAAATGTAGATTTTGCTTTCTAGTATCTACATTTTCTCAGTTACATAGGATACAGTTGACAGAAGAGTTAAACAACGGAGTATTGAAGAAAACAGAAGTTTACATGCCTGCACTAAAATTTTTCATCTTTTCTGACCCAACATTTAGGAAGTGTCTTTTCTGAGGGCAGCACTAAGTTAGAAATGAATTATCCAAAGGTGTGGGTTTGGTTATGGGGGGATTTGCTTTTGTTTTTTAAACGTGTGCATAAACACATTCTCCCACTACCCTGTGAGCAGTTGCAATCAAATGAATTTAGTTAGCTAGATATACAATTATGTAATCTGGGCCAAATCTAGTAATAACAATTTCAGAATTTGTTTCCAGAACCTTTCGCTGTCTTTTGGCTCTTACTTATTACTGAGAGGCCACCAGGAGGGTTGGTGACTATTCTGTTGAGTTCATTTTGTTTCAGAGCTCAAACCATTGATGTCTGCTTAATATAGTACATGAATTCCCCTGAGTTTCCTTGCAGGATAGTGAGCTTTTCGAAGAGCTTACATTGTACTGTTGTTCTATAGGAGTCTTTTTTTTTTTTTTCTGAGGACACTATTTTGTATGTTGAAACCTAACTTCTTTATAGTTTCCATTGTTCGCTGAATTTTCCAATTAGCGTTCACATCAGCTGCAGCCTGTGAGAATTCTCTGTGAATTACAATGTCATGTTGAACTGCAGCAGTTATGAAGGTGCTGTGTCAGAAGATACGAGGCACTTTTCCCAAGTATACATCTGCAATTGCATTTATTTTAAAACTTGAAATTGAAGTTTTCTTAGAGTTTTTTCTAATCTGTGTTTTTCAATCTCTTCGCTTTTTATTTGAGGATCAATAATATATATTGTGCCCAGAGGGTACATTTGTTTGTGTTACAGAACATCTCATAAGTTGTCATTTCCAAGCTGCTGGACTGCAAAGCCAAGCTGAGTAGATTCTCTAGTTTTCTTTTTAAATGTCACTGACTTCATTTCAGGTTTGGGGTTTTTTTCTATTATCTTGATCTCTTTGTAAGTGCCTCTTCATTCATTTAATATTTCAGTATAGCTTATAATTTTCCACATAACAATTCAAGGGCTATACTCCTCCTACTCCTTCCAGACAGAGAAATCCTGCAATATGATTTGGGGTATTAGAAGGTAGGCTGGTGAAATAAGTGACTGAAGGGGCTGGATGACTTTGCATATGATAGCGGCTTACAGGTGACTCCAAAAATGATTGTATCTGATCTTTGCTTCGACTCCCACTGGCTCAATGGACACGGGTCAGAGTCTGCATAAAAGAGCAGGATGAAGTCTCTGCACTCCTTCAGGATGTGACAGGACCACCATTGTAATCATCCAGTAGAAAGTGGGCAGTTGGTTAGTCCTCACAGTCCTCAGTAACCAAATGACAGCTGCAAGACCTTGACGTGAGGAAAACTCAGCTCTGTCTGATCACATGTGAGCCTTCCACTCCAGGATAACTGTGATACACCTAAAAGGAGGACAGAGGGTTCCCTAAAGGGACCCATCAGCAATAAGTCTCTGGTATTTCTGCAGTCCAGTTCAGATGAGTCACACCAAATACTTCCCAAAGTAGATACTGTGTTTGGATGTCTCACCTTTCTCTTCAGATGCGCATCATGGTTGTGCAAATGGTCTTTGTCCTTTATGGTCTTCTCAGGTTGAGGTTTCCGTTTGATTTCCAGAGGCTGTTCCTCTGGACTGGACATGACTTTTGTAAACCCATTAGCTTATTTTACCCTGGTTCAGGGGTTGTATACTTGTTTTCGTCCCATTTATGTTCTTAGTTACACCAAAATCTTCATTCTGTGCCTTACTGGGACAGCAATAGATCAGGGGTAACCTAAAAGTAGCTGATAGCAACAGAGAGTTCCAGCTCCCTTTAGAAAAGCACAAAAGGCCGCCTCCTTCTTCATTAGTGCTTCACCTACACTGAGTGTCAGCCACAATACAAGAACTCTTTAAAAGGTGTTTGAGGATGGTTACTACTAAATCAGTCACTGCTATCATTTAATCAGTTTCAAAAGTCATGAATGAGACTACTGCTATCAATAATAGATCATTCATTCATTTCAGAAGTATTACCTTTAGCTTGCAGAGGTGAAAAAGCTAAATCAGCCTTCATATACATAATTACAGAGTGATAATTGGGATTCTAACTAGGATCCTTTGTTTTATCTTGTATTAGTAATTGATTACAGGGAAAAATTAATAGCATTCTTGACTCCAATCCAAATTCTTCCCGATTAGATATGGCCATGTGATTTGACACAACCGGGAAAGGAAGGGAAGAGGGATATGTGATAAAGGTGGGAAATTCCGACAGCAGATCTGCCTCTGCCAAGTGTCTGTTCTTTCAAATCTGTTTTAGAAGGTCCTGTCCCCTGCTATTTGCATGGGCCTGCTCTAACCATCGAGGGCAGAAACCTTCAGCAAAGGGCGAAGTGGGAATGAAAGGCTTGGGGCGGTGAGAAGTTCTTGAAATACTAATAAAAAGCTAAACTGATTTTTGTACTGAAAATAGTAAAAGAGTCAATACACTAACCCTGACTTTTATCCTTTCCGTTCTGGATAATGAGTCCTTTTTTGAGAAATATCTTAACCTTGAATCCTGCTTAATTTAAACTGTGAGGGGTATTAAACCTTTCCAAAATACCACTCAAGACAGCTGGATTTTGTTGGGGGGTGGGGGAAGAGAGAGTTGCCTCATCTGAAGACGTGTTCTTAGTACAAACTGCTGTTTGAGTGAAGCAAGTAGAGCTGAATAGATCCCACTTTAAAGGCAAGTCTAGTTATCAATTTCCTGTAGACTGCTTCCTTAGCCTGACAGCACTCTTGTATTCTTTCCTTCCACCCTGAAATCATAATAACAGTTTGACACCTGGTATGGAACTCAGTTCTTAATTACCAGAGGCTGGAAAACCACTTCCATTTATAAACAGAGTCACTGCTGAAATAGTTGATATACTCTTTTTTCCTCTAGCATCTGAGCTTGAATGCGTATGGTATTCAGTGACAGCAGACTTTGACTCTGGAGTTCATTCTGGTGTTTGATTCAGTCAGGTCTTGAACTATACTGTAAACAAAGTTTAATCTTTAATTTTTAAATTGAGTTTGTGTTAAAAAGGCTGAAAATCACAATTAAATTATTGCATTCAAGCTTCTCCAGTAAAGTGCTTTCTAATATCTAAACATCATATTTGCTATATTTGTAATATTTATTTATTTCTGAACTTGGAAGCCCAAATAGTTCTATTCCTTGTAAGTTCAGTAATTATTTGAGATACCGTAGTGGCATTTTGCCTTTTTCTTAGCTTTAAATAGCAGCGATTGATGAGAAAACATCGAAAATCAGAAGATCAAAGATGTTTTGTCACCAATAGCAACATTTCAATTTAAGGTAATGTTTGTGGCTTATAATGTACCTCCACTATGGCTTGTCATTGATGGAGACTTTTTTTAATAGAAATAAGAAGACAAACTAAGAGATACGGTAATTTTACGCAGTGACATTTTTTAAATAATATTTAGAAAAATATATTGAAGCAAATAGGATTAGTACTGTGCTCAAATAATTTCTGTGGAAATGAGGTAAAACCACTTTAGGATATTTAGCATTTAAAAGAATTTTTAGTTAATGTTAAAAATACAGCCACTTTCATGTTCGTGTTTGGCAAGTTTTTGACCTCAGTGTTTTAATCAGATGATGCAAAACCTTTTCTGTAACTTTGCATCTGAAACAGTTTCCTTTTAAATGTGTGTTGCAGTGTAGCAACCCAAGTATGTGAGGAGGGAGCAAGGTAAGCAATAAATTTTTTTCATAGAATAACCCAAATAATTAGCTACATAGAAAATTTACTATTGATTTGAGCGGTCTGGCTTTGGACATATGTAAAGCAGACAGCTGCCTGGGGCAGAAAATCACAGCTGGGCAAGCTGTGGGAAATGGATTTTCCTGTAGACCTCACTTGGATTGGCTCCGCAGTGGTAGAAGGATAGGTCCTCTGGGCACACTCCTCCCTGCTAGCTGTGGATACCAAAAATGAATGACCTTTTTGTTCCCAAAAATCATGTGGTCCATGTGCTTCCATGGCTAAGATCTGCATCCGTCTGCAATAGCCTCCTCTCCTGGAGGCAGGCTGGGGAGGGAAGAAGCCCTGGAGCAGGAATATTCACTCATTTTCTTCTGCTCTTATAAGAATCCCAGAGAAAAAAATGCTTCACAAAGACTAGCTTGTTGATTGGTTTTGAACCTACCCACAGCACACTGACTTAGAGACTTTACAAACTGGGAAACAACCTCTTTCCAAAATAAACTGCATATGCTACCTCTTGTCTTGTCTCTCTCTTTTCATAGTCAAATCATGAGTTCTAGTAAGGACCTGAAACAGTGCCCATTCTTTACAATTGTTCAGTCTTAAGGAGATCCTTCCTTGGTACAGAAAACTTACCAAAGATAAGTACCATCAGATTTGAGAATACAAAAATCTTGGTATGTATGAGTAACAAGCCTATCCGCAGTGACTTAGGATGGGGATTTTAAGCCTCCATCTGTTTTGTTGCAGATCTCAGTTTTTATAGCTAAACTTTCACAGAGAACTTGTTCCAATAGATCATTCTCTCTGTTAATGTCTCTAGTCTTGTTCTGTTGTACAAGTCTTTGCAATTCAAAATTGCTTTTTTTTTTTTTTTGTAGGTGAGGAATGAAATAAGCTCACATCAAAGCTGTTGTTTCATCTGTCTATTTTGACTCTCAAAGATGAGTCAGAGGACACCCACACATATACTTAAATCAGATCCACTGTTGTGAATGCATTTGGACCATCCATTAGAGATAAAGACTCCATAAAGGAGGCTGACAAACTAGCCAGGCATCTGATTAGGCACAGAATAATTTCAATGGCTAATCAAACGAATGAATCCTTACTTGATTACATTTCAGTTTTGTATCAGCTAATCATGAAACCAGAAAATACACTAATGGATGCTGGTTTCTTATAGCACCTGTTCACAGGTACAATTGCTGTAATTTGGGAAGAAGAAGGGAGGGGGCAGCACTAATTTCCTAATCAAGAGTTGAGACAAGTAGCAAGCTCTAATATTCTTAATGCAATAGGTCGTTTTTCTCTAGAAGAAAACTAGAAGTTTTCCAGGAATTGGAGATAAGTCAGCAGTGGGATGCTGGGATTGCTCCCCCCATCCCACAGTGCACTTTTTTTTACACATATATGTTGTTCCTCAGGAAACCTTTTGTATCACACGGTGAAAAGAGACCTTCTTGGGATATTCTTAAGAAAATGAGAAAATATGAACTTTCTCCCACCCCTTAGGTTTCTTTCCATACTCACTGCTCACTCAGCAGATATTAGCAGGGGCAAGAAAGGTCCCTGAAGAAAAACAGAAAAAGTTTGTAGTGTGTGTGTTTGCATGTGTCCGTGTTCTTTTGATACTCCTGGTGTCTCAGGAGCTTTGGTCTCAGATATAAAAATCAAAAATTTTCATATGGGGGAGGTAATTCTGAATGCTCTCTACCAGGGTCTCTGACTTAGGATACAATAAAAATCCTTAGAAACTATTGCCGTGCTTGCAGGAAATGCCATTGTGGTATGCGATAGTACAGAAAGCAGCAGTCCCTGCCCCAGAGAGCCTACTGTGTAAAACTGTGTACAGTTGTTTTTTTTCATATAAAAAGGTAACAAAGGGGAAATATTGGAGGAAGAAAGGGAGATGAAGAGCATTGGGTTCTGCTTTTAATATAGCCTGGAACTGACAGTTCTTTGTTGTATGCAGGTAAGAGTTTTGGTACTAAGTTATGAACAAGATTTGACATCTACTTTCATAACGAATCCTACAAAGTAAGACAATTCTTGAAGTTTTTATTTGCTACACCGCCTCTGGTAAAGTATCTCATGAGAAACAGACTGAAATAAAAGCTGGGCCCTGGTTCCTGAAAAGCAGGTCCTGCCCTCACAGGAAGCTAGCCTTCTGCTGCTGTATAGCCTCACAATTTCACTAGTGTCAGGAGAGCTACACCGAATTTGGGCTAGTACGTGTAAGTTTGAAACTGTTGCTAACAGAGTACCGTACTTACAGGAATGGCTTTAAAACACCTGTCAATCAATACTGTCCAGTTCTTTGAAGAACTCTTAGTTTAATGCTGCTTACCTACACAGTAAGCGTCTCCAAAGACTAAGTAGAGAAAATAGAGAGACCAAGGGCGGCTGGATTAGCAGTATTAAGCCACGGTCAATCTACTGCATGCATTTTAATAGCTTTTGCAAAAGTGGAACACTAGATTCTGTGCTGTGTAAATCAGTATAGATCCATTGAAATTGCCAGAACTGTGCTGATTTATACAGGCTGAGAGCTGTCCCCAAGACTTCCAGCAACAGCTGTTTTAAGTTGTTGGGTTTGATCTGTCTTTTGAAATACTAAGCCACCAGATAGATTGCATTTAAATTATCAGTGCTGATCAATATATGAGATATATCATAAATCTTTCCTAAACACCACTCGGCTGAATTTCCCTTATTGACTTAAAATACCTTCATCCTGAATCTTCTTTTTTTCATACAAGCTCCCAAGTTGTAGGAAAATAAAGTCTTTGAGAAGGCAAACATAGATAAACACTTCATTAAAAGGTATGGTGTTACCATTTGTCATTTCATTGCTCATATGAAATCTGCTTCTAAAAATAATTAAAAACAAACAAATAAAAAGGCACCCTCTGAAGTGCCTAACGTTATTTGAGGGTAAAAACTGAGTTCCTAGAATCACATCTGGTGTTGTGTTTAGGATTTTTCCTACCTCTGGGCTTAAAATAAGGGAAAGAAGGGCCCATCCTGCAGAGAACTGAACACTTTTTCAGTGGCGTTAAGTAAACATCTGACCCCTTTCAGAGGCATTAAAGATTTCCTGGTACCTCAGAGCAGACACTTGGTGTTTCTCAGGATCTCTACATTGTATGAGCAGAACAAAAGTTGTGTTCACCATCATAAGCAGGTTTTTTATTTGTGACATGAGTTAGAGGTTAAGAAAACGTGGTAGTTTTTTACTATAAAAACAGTAATGATGTTCTGGAGGAATTACAGAGGTCTAGGAAGGAAAATGTTTCTTTCCATGCTGTCATAACTCATAGTCTTCCCTTCATATTCCTGGCTTACTTATACCTTCAGTGTGGTCTTTTGCCTCTTCTCGCCTGTGTAACTGAGGGCACTATCTTCTGTGTTGTGCAGATCACTGCTTCTCAGTCATGCATCCTGAATGCCATAGTTTTTCACTGCTATTCTCCCTGTCCTTTTATCTCTGGATGTCTTGTCATGATGTACTGGCACTAATCATTTAATATCTTCCAGAACTCCCTCATCCTTCATCAATACCAGCAACATTTTCCCAGGAATGGTTTTTGAGGTCATTGCTGTCACTCTGTTTCAATTCATCTACTCCATTTCTTTCATGAGGAACTGAAGAAATAATTTCTGACTTTGCTTTCCTAGAGATTCTTGAAAAAGCAGAGGAAGGAAAGGAGTAAGGCAACTGATAAATATTGGTTGACTTTATTTTCATTCTTTCCCTTTCATCTTCTTGTACATTAACAGAGAAACAGGAAGCAACAGGAGAAGGGAATGATTGCTAGTTACAGGCTGAAAAGGATATGAAGTCCATGAGCACCCTCGCTTGCATACTTGCTCCATGCAGAGAAATAGTCCACTGGCATGCTGACTGAATAATTTGTTTTACACGGTACCTAGCAAATGGTGGTCATGGACCAGAACCCCCTGTGCTAACTGCTCTGTTAACAAAAGAAAAACAATTAGAAGATGGTCACCACTACCAGAACTTACATCCAAAGCATAAGACAGGACACAACAGATGGAGATGGACAGATGGTGAAGTGCAAAGAAACTACTGAACACTTGATAAGCATGAAGGCAAACGGTATGAGCTTACCAGCTGCCTAGCATTTGTCCATTAGAGATGTCAAGCCAAGGAATGGTATAAGAATGGTTTTGAAGGATAATGGGATAGCTCTGTGGATGATTGGGGAAAAGCCATCTGAAGCGGGGATGGCAGCAGGGAATAGTTTATCTGGAAACCCTGCTAACTGACAGTGGAGGCAGAAGTTGTTATGATAAGTTATGAAGTGCATGAAAATGAATAAAAGTAGCTTACATTTAATGTGACCAAGAAGTGGGATCTGTGAAGGGACAAAAAAGAGAGGTGTAGCAGGGTCACAGCAAGAGGTGTGATGACTTATCATGGAGATACAAATGAGGTAAGACTTACATTTGCAAGACCAAAATTGAAATAATTGCTGAAAGGTGTAAATCTGCATGATTTTTAGCATGTTATTAGAAAGAAAAGGCAGTTTCACCATTCTTGTATAGAAAGGATCAGCAAGGCTTTGACACATTTTAGGCTCCCCTTTTTAATATTTGAGTTACAGGCAAAAACCATCACAAGGGTCAAGAAAAGGAGTAGCATGGTTTAGTGGAGTAAGGAGGCTAACAGCAACATTTTAGTCATCGTTATTGCGACATAATAGTTGAAAATTTGTAAGGAGGTGTCAGGGAGAAAGGCTGGGATACTGTTATGGGCTGGAGTGGTGGATATCTGTGCTACGGGGATGGCAGTCCATATAAAGAGATCATTTGAATTGTGCTCACAGATATAACTACCTAGAGAGATGGAAAAAGGGACCAAGGCTGGGTGTCTGGGAAATCCTTTGAAGAAGCTGGAGTCCCAAGAAGAACAACCCTTTAAAGGACACACTGAGTGAGCAGAAGGCAGTGATGGATTTTGGTGGAGGGCAAGATTTCATGAAATGTGGTAACTTACATTGCAGTTGGCTAAGAAGTCGGGAAACTCCCTTGATGGTTAAATGACTCCATTGGGAGAACTTGGCATTACACAGATGATGTGGGTTGCTTTTTTTTGTTTGTTTGTTTTTTATTCTCCATGGTATTTTTCTTTTTTTATGAGAGACTGATAGGGGTTAGTCCATTTAACTGCAGCTGCTCACTCTTCTCAGAGGTGTTTCGAGAGCGGAATGGATTAAGGATTTAAACACAGGTGAAAGCAACATTGCTTGGAATGAGCAGAAATGTAATATTTATAACACAAGCATATTGGCCTTTGGGTGGATAAGTGGTTCATAAAATTCAGTGCAGCATAATGTGAAGTAATGTAGCCAATTACTAAAAGAATAAGCATGAAGATTGCAGTCTAAATAGGAACACAACATGGAATTCATATTAAGAAAAGAACCTAGAAGGGACTGCAGATAATAGAGTAAACCATTAGCACTATTTCCTGGTAACAATAACAAAAATGAAAAAGAGCAAACAAGTTTCTGAAATATAGCTCTGGCAGTGTGGCACATAAAGCTGCAGAAATTATTCTGGCATGCTACTAGTCTCATTAGAAAAGAGTGCTCAGTTTTAGCCACTTCATTACAGGAAGACATTGAAAAGGTGCGGCGGGGGGCAATCCAAGATGATTTAGTAACTAAGACATGATTTATGAAGAAATTTTGGACATATTTCTCCTCTGTAGCTAAGGAAGGGGAGATTAAGGGAGGATTCTTATGCAAGTATGCAAGATCCTGAACAAATGGGAATGGTTCAATGCTAAAATATGGTTGTTATGGTCATATGCAAACTTAAAACAGAAGATCTCGGATTAATGTTGGGGAAGAAAATACAAGCAGATTTTCACACAGGAGGAGACAGAGCTTTATGCAAATGATGGAAATGGAAATAACTTTATATCATCTCACCTGAGAAGTATTGAGGAACTGACTATAAATGTGTAGAAGAGATTATTAAAATTCTTCATCTTATTTTTTAAAGGAATAAATCATGAACTGAGTATTAGTTCTTAAATTTGCTACATACTGGTGAAGAAATCCCAATACAATAGACAGATACAAACAGATCTCTGTCAGCTGAACACTTAAGATAGCAATTTCCTGTAGGCAGAGTTTTCCTCTCAACCACTTAAAAAAAAAATTGACCTGTCTCCCAAAGCAGACAATAATATATAAAATTTAGAACAAAATATTAGGTTCTAAATTCACTACAGCTAAAAGTGTTGCCAGTATAAGCACCTGGATTTCCTTGTATGGGTTGCTCTTTTAAGAATAAATCAGGTGGGAGCTTTTTTTTTTTTGAGATCTAATAGGGAAAATTGTCCAGAATACTGAACCTGAAGAATAAATTTAAATATACTGATCTTCTGATCACGTAGATGTCATTTCTTCAGTTGAGTCCCTCAGATAATACTGCACTAGGAGGCTTGCACAAATACCTTCAGCTGACTAGAAGTATAAGATTTTGTTTGTTCCCATCTGCACTTTGCTCAGATTACCTTCTCTATTGATTTACAGTGAGCCTGAGCATCCTCCCACAACAGCCAGGGAATCTGTATGCATGGACACCTTTTCCATAGAGAAGAATGATTCAGCTCTATCAGTACCACTGCTCTACCTCTTCCCCTGGTCCAGCTCTGAGCCTTTTTTCTAGTTAAGTGAATTTGGTGTTGGACATAGAAAGCTGGTCTGAAAAGATGTAGGAGGGTAGTAGAGGTAGTGATGTGTACCACCTTAGAGTTTCTGATGGAACCAGTACAGTCAGACTTCGCTATATTCCTTTAGCAAATGGGTTGGTTGGATCTCTTTCCTTCTGGCCAAAGGTACTGCTAGATAAATACAGCAACATACTAGTGACATACAGATCCTACCATGAGTGATGACAGAAAAGCCAGTAGTATGAATAAATATTAGGAGAAATGATAGAAGAACGTTTTAAGTAAAATGTGTAACAGAGATTAAATATTTTTTTAAAGGACAGTTTTTGGCAGAACATTAAGATATTCTAGATCTTAATTTAATGAGTTGGTATCAAAGGTCTTCATACTGGTGGTTTGCATCCATTAAAGTAAACTCAGGGTGAATATAAGAAAGTCAAAAGTATTACTCTGTAGTGAATTCACGTGAGAGGAGCCCGCAATATTGTGTTAAGTCTTGCTGATGTGATATATCCAGTTCAATGTAATGGGACAGATAAGCCTCATGAATAAAGGTCTGCAAGAATTATTGCAACAGACTTCCTTAAATGCTTTCAAGCTTTTCCTCTCAAGTTAGTGAAAGTTTTGTTTGAATTACTGACTGCATTATTTAGCCTGTGGGTTTAGATGCAGCTAAAGAAACAGATCTTAGCACTTGTATTAGAATTATGGTGAAATGTGCAGCTACTGTTCAGCCCCTGGACATTAAAACATTGGACTGTGCTGTATGCACTCAGCATTTTGCAGAGAAAGTTGTGGTGACAGTGAATTTGCATGGGAATGCTTGCATATAAGTCTTCACAGCAGTCTCATAGACTTGGAAACTGTTGCCATTTATTTTATTGGTAATGGGGCAGTCAGTTTTTTTCTGAAAACAGGGGCGGGTTGTTAAAGATTAAAAGTGATATTAAGATACCCTATTAAAAAAGGCAAAGTGGTAATCTCTATTAACGGAATAAAAATGTTGGGTAGGTATTTGTAGCTTTTTTTTTGTCTGGTTGTCTGGATTTGGACAGTAATGTCTGCAGAACAGGAATAGATCAACTACCAGGAGGAAATTCTCTAATCACATCCTCAAAGGTGTAACTTTAAATGAAACTACAGGTGTTAAATATTTTTGTAGCATATATTCTAGTGCATGGAACCACCCTAAATATTTGTTGTTTTAAAAACCATAAACCCCCTTTACTACTGTTGGTAGTTGTGGAGACTAAAGTCTTTTACAGATGCCTACTTGCACGTGAAATACAGTATTTCAGCATTTGGCTTCCACTCAGCCCTGAAGGGCTGCTGTACCATCTTCTCTTCTTTGTTGACACTGCCAAGAATTGGACCATTTACACTGATGCTTTTGTTTACTTGAAGTGGTTGTATTTCCCAGCCAAGTGCTGTCAACAAGCAGACAAGTTAGGCTCCTGCTATCTAGTGAAGCTCCCTTACCTCCTTGGCAGGCTCCAAAGAGCAAGTCACACATCTTCTGTGTGTGTGATCCCAAAGGTCTACCAGCGACTCAGGTGCTGCCTGTTGTGCCTGAGGCTTCTGCGGACTAGGCTACTGCTGTTTGCTTTCCCCTTGGGATCAGGATCTTGACAGAGACTTTCAGTTCTCAGCACTGATACAAATTCTTTGTGACGCTGGGCAAGTCGAGTGAACTTTTCAGTGTGATTATCAATCAAATGCATTCAGTGACAACTACTTACATCACATGCTTTCTGTTAAGAACATTTTTTGTTCACAGATTTATAAAAAAATCTTTGACGTTTTGGGAGCTTTAGTTACAATATAACTGTGATATGCTATGTACTCTTAACATTATGACATTTTTGTATTCTCCATGTCCTTTAGCAGCTTTATGCAGGATATGGGCTGCTCAATGAAATGTGAAATATACACTAAAACTATTTTTTCTCATGCAGTAAGATAATAAGATGTTACATTACTCACAGGTCCAATTTTAAATTTAAATATAACTTCATTTAATTTTACTTTGCAATCAGGTAAATTAATGAGAGAGAATCAAAACAATATGCTGTAATTACATTTGGAAATTATTCCTTCTGTCCTTCAAGAGTGTTCTTTCTGTTTAAGATATTGAAATTTGGTGTCTAAATATAAAGTGCAGTAACATCTGGTACTAATTGCTGGTTTAAATCATATAGACAGATCTTCAGGCATTTCATGCTTTTGAAAGGAGGCTTTCAGTAGGATGTTCTGAGTCAAAGGTTACAAAAAATTTCATGCTACTAAAAATAGCTGATATTCCACTTGTGTTCTAGATCTAAACGATCTTTTACATAAAAGATTTTGCTTACTAAAGTACAGTTGTTTTAACTTAATTTATTTGGAAAGAAGAACCAGTTTGTATGCCTTTTGCATCTTCTGTTCATCGGTGCGCATGAACGTAGTGCAGGAGAATGTTAGAACAATTTATTTCTATACTCAAAAGTTGTTACTTCATCCTCAAGATCTCTGATTTTCAGCACAGACCCTGTGCTTCCAAAATTATGTATTTGAATTCTTCCATTTGTTTGCCCTTTGTCAATTATTTTCCCAATAACAGAGGTCAGTTAGACAAATAGATCAACAGCAATACTAAAGTAACTTTGGTGACTAACAAGTGAGCCGTGGTCCAAAAATTATTCCTGCAAACTCTTTGATGTATTCATAAAAACAACAGATATATTTGAGGAAAATAATCAGTGGTCCTATTGTTTTTCACTTTTGTGTCTTTTCTTACTGAAATGCCTTCATGTTTTGGAATAAACCATGTAAAAAGAACTGAGTGAGAGTGCTTCACCCCTTCTGTGGATGGTTGTCTATGTGGAAAGCACATGTAAAATGTTATTGGGTCACAACAGAGTACACATCTAGAGTGGGCACTTGTGCAGGCTGGCAATTCTCAATTGGCCAGCCCTCCTCAAAGATCATAAGCAAGATGAAAGGAAATATTGACTGTCCCCCATTTTGTGTAGATGGTTGTCAGGGCCCTGAGGGCAGGCACAGGCCTTAATGGCCTGTCTCTCCTGGGATCTCACCCCTGGTCCTGCCCCTGGACCCAGTGGTTCCATTTAACAGTTTAACATTTAACTGCCTGAGCTACAGTTCAAGTGTGTCTGTTTGCAGTCCTGCCTTCTGGATGGACCTTGGACCCACACTGTAGGCAGCTTGTCTTATGGGTGGATGCCTCAGATGATTGTTATAGCTTGTCTCCAGCCTTGTCTTTGGCTCTTTGGACTTTCAACCCATGTTGTAGCCTTGTCTCCAGTCCTGTCTCTGGCCCTGTCTCCTTTCATCCCTGGCTGAGCTTCCTGGATGGACCCTGGACCTGGTTTATCACTTGCCTTGTCTGGGGTTGTTGATGAACCCCATTACCAGCTCCTGGCTCCAACACCACGGTCAGATCCTGTAGGACTGTGTCCCTGTAGGGCAGTTGTAGCAAGAAGTGGGTCACTGATAACTGAACCACTTAGGACTGTGGGAACAGCAATCTTCAACAGCAGGAAGGGTTCAGCCACCACTGTGTCTTGTTAACCATCACTGAGAGTGGATGCTAATGAAAGAATATAGCAACTAGGTGACGGTAAAGGGACATTGCATTCTGCAGGTTTGTGATCAGTGATAACTTCCTCTGTCAGCAGACGCTAACATTGTCCATCTATCCTCTCCCACTCCAGGAATCTATCTAATCCATTTTTTATTATGGAGGTCCACAGCTTTAATTGTGGGAGGTAGCATCTTTGGTTGTCTCAGTCTGACACCTGCTGCTTTCATCTGATGTTCCATAGATGTTACGCTGGAAGACACATGCAACAAACATTCCCTTCTCAGTTCAAGCTGCTCCTTCTCCTCACTCTTCTGGAGCAAAACCTAATGGGTCGGACTCTTTTCTTTCACACTGGATTTATGCTGCCTAACCATACTGCAAAGATTCTCCAGATTTGTGTTTTAATTCAGAAAAGAATTCAAGAATATGCAAAACTCTAAAAAAATTAAGATTTTTTTGAGAATTCTCAAAATGGAATTAGTCCCACGTGTATAACTAATTTCCCTCCTTTTAGTATGGGAAGGCTTGGCTGAAAAAGTGGGTTTATGTTTTGCTGTGAAAGGACTGAGTTTCATGATCATTCTGACCTTTCCAAGGCATGAGTTAGATTGCTTCTAATCTGTTCAGCCACCTGTATAAAAGAGTGACGAATTCAACCTCATAGAGCCCAGACAACCTACAAATGATTCATTGTCCCAGTCAGTAACGTTTATTAGTATTCTTGAAAGAATCTCCTCCCTCCCCATCCCACTGACCCCAGGCCACCTTCATGCAAGCCTGCACTTCATTTATTGTCAGAAATTCTGAGAAACAAATCTAAGCAAAACAAGTTATGGCCTGAACTCTTGCTGGTCTCTTCCATACTTTTTCCACTTAGGCACAGGGATGAGTTTGAAAATTAGAGGGAATCATGAATGCAGTAGTAATGCCTCATGCACCAAAAAGTCATAAACTGATCAAAGGCAGGAAATAGTTCAGCCCTGGTAAGGAGCTATATGCACTGATCCAGATGCTACATGCACTTTGGCTCATTGGCCTTAGACACTGTGAGATTTTCCGCTCTCTATTATGGAAAACTCTTCCAGGCCTGTCTGGCGGTAGCTCAGATCAAGTATAATTTTTCTTTTCATAGCCAAAATGTACCATCTGACATCTACACATTAGACATTCAAGAGAGAAGCTTGTACTATCCAGCATGAAAATACTGACATGAGCTATCAGTTGTGATAAAAAATAATAGCTCAGCATCCCACCCAGTGGAGGGGAATACCTTCAGCTTTCCAACAGCAAATCGTCTCTCTTAGAAACTAGCCAACCATCACTAATTAGTTCCTGTGCTGTACTGATAGCTACATGATCACTCTGAATCATGCAAGAGCAGCAGACATTAAATCATCTATACCTACATTCAAACATCTGGAGTCAAACGAACTAGGCCTGATGTCCAACAGCTTTTAGAGAAGCACCAGTAAGGAGCAGTCAGATCAATTGCAGTGAACCCTCTTTCATGCTTTCTCTTTAAGTTTAGAAGTAGAGACAAGTCTTAGCTACTTCTGGGATCTTTTCCTGTGTTTCACCATGGTTAAGTAGGAGCAGAGTAAAGAAGGATATAAATTTGAGATGCAAACTTCAGCTCTGAACTCAGGAGGAGCTTAAGACATCAAAAGCTTTTTTAGCCCTGGCCCCAGAACACCAAAACACCAAGGGCACCAACATTTTGGAGGCTGGAGTTTTTAAAGAGATCTACATGTGGCCAATCCATGAAAAAGCTGACCAGTTTTTCCAAATCTTGGATGACTGGATCTAAGGCAGGGTTGCCGTTTTGTTTGGTTAGGTTTGATGAAACTTTCCTGTCTGTCATGAATGAGGCTTATAGTTTTTAAATGGCACAGCAAGTTTGTTCCCTTACAAAGGCCTTGGCATATGTGACAGTTCTTGTTAGACAACTGCAGGTGTGCTGAATTTGAAGTACATAAATATATAAATTTATAAATATAGAAATATAGCAGTTCTGAAATAAATCCTCTGTGTAGGGTTTGCCTGGAACGCCGTTCAGGAAACATCTCATCTTTTCCTAATGTCTGGAAGAGGGGCTTGCAGATGGTTATAGATTTGTAATTACATCTGCAGATCCACCAGTTGTAGTGGCATTAGTGCTGATTATTAAGAAATCTCTGTTGGAATCTGTAATTGTGCTGCAGATAAACTACAGATACACAATATGTATGTCTTATGTAGTCACTGTTACCACCAGTTGGTTTCAGTAAAATATTTCCAAAGGCTGTTACTTGCCAGGCTAAGCACCTGAGGAGGACTGCAATTCTGGTAAGGATCCTTTTCATCTTCAGACTTCAGAGTAATACCTGGCTCATCAGAGGAGTTAGAAACCCCCCCACCCTTCTTTTGCTTCCACGCATCATTTAATAAGACACTAAAAGGTATATGGGAGTTTTACCACTCTCTTCAAAATGTAGAAGAATTCCAGTCATGAGCAAGACTGAGAGATACAAGGATAAATGCTCTGTTCCAGTAGCGTGGGTCATTTCTCTGCTGTGGTCATCTAAATTCAGAGAGATGTGATGGCTCCTTTTTAGGAGATATGAAATCATTATGCTTTCTGCCTTGCTAAATTTCATGGGGAAGCTGGTAAATGATGTATTTACCTTCTCCTGTTAATTCTAGTAAGATAAAAATTACTTTGAAAAAGAAAAGAAGAAAAAAATAAATTACAGGTAGCAATTAATAAAGAAAAAAATCATGTCACTTCAGTTCTTAACTGCACAGCCACCTGTTCCTATGTTTGTTTTGAATACATTTTAGTTTGAAATCTTATTGTTTAGACAGTAGTACTCCCATGATTATTATTAGTTATCTAACAATCATTCACACCTTGTTTTATTTTTAATGCTTGTTGTGTTATGCTCTGCTGATACTATATTGTTTCAATTGCGTTTTTCTCTACTTCTGCACAGGGAATATAGATTATTGTATTGCTTCATTGGATCCTAGAAAGGTCTGTCTTTTATGATTGCTGAAAATCAGTATACAGAATAGAAAATGGCACTGCATATTTCAAAACAGTAATTTCAGTCACTGAGATTATGGTAATGAATGTTGGTGGTTTGAATGCTCCATTAAAGGTAACATGACTGCTGCAGGATACACAAATCATCACATATTCCCATGTAGTGGCAGGAAGGAAGCAGCCATTGCTTTTCTCTTTTCTTTTTCTTTGTTTTGTTTTGTTTGAGAATAGTAAGGNTCACAACAGAGTACACATCTAGAGTGGGCACTTGTGCAGGCTGGCAATTCTCAATTGGCCAGCCCTCCTCAAAGATCATAAGCAAGATGAAAGGAAATATTGACTGTCCCCCATTTTGTGTAGATGGTTGTCAGGGCCCTGAGGGCAGGCACAGGCCTTAATGGCCTGTCTCTCCTGGGATCTCACCCCTGGTCCTGCCCCTGGACCCAGTGGTTCCATTTAACAGTTTAACATTTAACTGCCTGAGCTACAGTTCAAGTGTGTCTGTTTGCAGTCCTGCCTTCTGGATGGACCTTGGACCCACACTGTAGGCAGCTTGTCTTATGGGTGGATGCCTCAGATGATTGTTATAGCTTGTCTCCAGCCTTGTCTTTGGCTCTTTGGACTTTCAACCCATGTTGTAGCCTTGTCTCCAGTCCTGTCTCTGGCCCTGTCTCCTTTCATCCCTGGCTGAGCTTCCTGGATGGACCCTGGACCTGGTTTATCACTTGCCTTGTCTGGGGTTGTTGATGAACCCCATTACCAGCTCCTGGCTCCAACACCACGGTCAGATCCTGTAGGACTGTGTCCCTGTAGGGCAGTTGTAGCAAGAAGTGGGTCACTGATAACTGAACCACTTAGGACTGTGGGAACAGCAATCTTCAACAGCAGGAAGGGTTCAGCCACCACTGTGTCTTGTTAACCATCACTGAGAGTGGATGCTAATGAAAGAATATAGCAACTAGGTGACGGTAAAGGGACATTGCATTCTGCAGGTTTGTGATCAGTGATAACTTCCTCTGTCAGCAGACGCTAACATTGTCCATCTATCCTCTCCCACTCCAGGAATCTATCTAATCCATTTTTTATTATGGAGGTCCACAGCTTTAATTGTGGGAGGTAGCATCTTTGGTTGTCTCAGTCTGGCACCTGCTGCTTTCATCTGATGTTCCATAGATGTTACTCTGGAAGACACATCAAACAAACATTCCCTTCTCAGTTTAAACTGCTCCTTCTCCTCACTCTTCTGGAGCAGAACCTAGTGGGTCTGACTCTTTTCTTTCACACTGGATTTATGCTGCCTAACCATACTGCAAAGATTCTCCAGATTTGTGTTTTAATCCAGAAAAGAATTCAAGAATATGCAAAACTCTAAAAAAATTAAGATTTTTTTGAGAATTCTCAAAATGGAATTAGTCCCGTGTGTATAACTAATTTCCCTCCTTTTAGTATGGGAAGGCTTGGCTGAAAAAGTGGGTTTATGTTTTGCTGTGAAAGGACTGAGTTTCATGATCATTCTGACCTTTCCAAGGCATGAGTTAGATTGCTTCTAATCTGTTCAGCCACCTGTATAAAAGAGTGACGAATTCAACCTCATAGAGCCCAGACAACCTACAAATGATTCATTGTCCCAGTCAGTAACGTTTATTAGTATTCTTGAAAGAATCTCCTCCCTCCCCATCCCACTGACCCCAGGCCACCTTCATGCAAGCCTGCACTTCATTTATTGTCAGAAATTCTGAGAAACAAATCTAAGCAAAACAAGTTATGGCCTGAACTCTTGCTGGTCTCTTCCATACTTTTTCCACTTAGGCACAGGGATGAGTTTGAAAATTAGAGGGAATCATGAATGCAGTAGTAATGCCTCATGCACCAAAAAGTCATAAACTGATCAAAGGCAGGAAATAGTTCAGCCCTGGTAAGGAGCTATATGCACTGATCCAGATGCTACATGCACTTTGGCTCATTGGCCTTAGACACTGTGAGATTTTCCGCTCTCTATTATGGAAAACTCTTCCAGGCCTGTCTGGCAGTAGCTCAGATCAAGTATAATTTTTCTTTTCATAGCCAAAATGTACCATCTGACATCTACACATTAGACATTCAAGAGAGAAGCTTGTACTATCCAGCATGAAAATACTGACATGAGGTATCAGTTGTGATAAAAAATAATAGCTCAGCATCCCACCCAGTGGAGGGGAATACCTTCAGCTTTCCAACAGCAAATCGTCTCTCTTAGAAACTAGCCAACCATCACTAATTAGTTCCTGTGCTGTACTGATAGCTACATGATCACTCTGAATCATGCAAGAGCAGCAGACATTAAATCATCTATACCTACATTCAAACATCTGGAGTCAAACGAACTAGGCCTGATGTCCAACAGCTTTTAGAGAAGCACCAGTAAGGAGCAGTCAGATCAATTGCAGTGAACCCTCTTTCATGCTTTCTCTTTAAGTTTAGAAGTAGAGACAAGTCTTAGCTACTTCTGGGATCTTTTCCTGTGTTTCACCATGGTTAAGTAGGAGCAGAGTAAAGAAGGATATAAATTTGAGATGCAAACTTCAGCTCTGAACTCAGGAGGAGCTTAAGACATCAAAAGCTTTTTTAGCCCTGGCCCCAGAACACCAAAACACCAAGGGCACCAACATTTTGGAGGCTGGAGTTTTTAAAGAGATCTACATGTGGCCAATCCATGAAAAAGCTGACCAGTTTTTCCAAATCTTGGATGACTGGATCTAAGGCAGGGTTGCCGTTTTGTTTGGTTAGGTTTGATGAAACTTTCCTGTCTGTCATGAATGAGGCTTATAGTTTTTAAATGGCACAGCAAGTTTGTTCCCTTACAAAGGCCTTGGCATATGTGACAGTTCTTGTTAGACAACTGCAGGTGTGCTGAATTTGAAGTACATAAATATATAAATTTATAAATATAGAAATATAGCAGTTCTGAAATAAATCCTCTGTGTAGGGTTTGCCTGGAACGCCGTTCAGGAAACATCTCATCTTTTCCTAATGTCTGGAAGAGGGGCTTGCAGATGGTTATAGATTTGTAATTACATCTGCAGATCCACCAGTTGTAGTGGCATTAGTGCTGATTATTAAGAAATCTCTGTTGGAATCTGTAATTGTGCTGCAGATAAACTACAGATACACAATATGTATGTCTTATGTAGTCACTGTTACCACCAGTTGGTTTCAGTAAAATATTTCCAAAGGCTGTTACTTGCCAGGCTAAGCACCTGAGGAGGACTGCAATTCTGGTAAGGATCCTTTTCATCTTCAGACTTCAGAGTAAAACCTGGCTCATCAGAGGAGTTAGAAACCCCCCCACCCTTCTTTTGCTTCCACGCATCATTTAATAAGACACTAAAAGGTATATGGGAGTTTTACCACTCTCTTCAAAATGTAGAAGAATTCCAGTCATGAGCAAGACTGAGAGATACAAGGATAAATGCTCTGTTCCAGTAGCGTGGGTCATTTCTCTGCTGTGGTCATCTAAATTCAGAGAGATGTGATGGCTCCTTTTTAGGAGATATGAAATCATTATGCTTTCTGCCTTGCTAAATTTCATGGGGAAGCTGGTAAATGATGTATTTACCTTCTCCTGTTAATTCTAGTAAGATAAAAATTACTTTGAAAAAGAAAAGAAGAAAAAAATAAATTACAGGTAGCAATTAATAAAGAAAAAAATCATGTCACTTCAGTTCTTAACTGCACAGCCACCTGTTCCTATGTTTGTTTTGAATACATTTTAGTTTGAAATCTTATTGTTTAGACAGTAGTACTCCCATGATTATTATTAGTTATCTAACAATCATTCACACCTTGTTTTATTTTTAATGCTTGTTGTGTTATGCTCTGCTGATACTATATTGTTTCAATTGCGTTTTTCTCTACTTCTGCACAGGGAATATAGATTATTGTATTGCTTCATTGGATCCTAGAAAGGTCTGTCTTTTATGATTGCTGAAAATCAGTATACAGAATAGAAAATGGCACTGCATATTTCAAAACAGTAATTTCAGTCACTGAGATTATGGTAATGAATGTTGGTGGTTTGAATGCTCCGTTAAAGGTAACATGACTGCTGCAGGATACACAAATCATCACATATTCCCATGTAGTGGCAGGAAGGAAGCAGCCATTGCTTTTCTCTTTTCTTTTTCTTTGTTTTGTTTTGTTTGAGAATAGTAAGGTGAATCCTGATCTTAAGGGTGGTATTGGTTTAGATCACTGAAACCTTGACACAAGCAAAATGAAGTGCTTAAACCCATTAAAACCACTGAAATCTAAGCTCGTGCATAACTTACGTGCATAAATGTTTTCTTGGATTGGTGGCTTTGTGTATAAATAATTTTAGAAGCCAACTGAAGATGCTTAAATTTACACTTAGTTGTCAATTTGAGCTTTCTGTGCTATTATTTTAATTCTTCATATGACTCGCCCTAAGGTTCTTGATATCCAAGCCTCTGTGAAGACCAAGACACCATTCAGGGAGGTATTTCAGCACATTTTTAAGTTCATTCTTTCAACTGTCTTTTAAGCCTCAACATAATTTTTAGCAAATGCTTCCATCTCATGGAACTCAGTGCATCTTTGAGCACACAAATTAAGCAATATTGGTTAATATTTCCTTGAACTGGGGATTTATATTGTGGGTGCATGGCTTATGGGAGTAACTTTTGTCATTTACCATTTCTGGTGCTTGGTGGCACACCAATTCTTCTGCTGCTATTTACCACCGCCCATCAAGTGAGAATTTGTGTGTGTTTTCTTGATCTAGTTTAAGTCCAAGGCACCTGACTTTGTTAAGCAGTTTGAAAGCTGGTTAATTCACTTGCTTTGATTGAAATTAAGGCAGTAAAGTTTTGTAAGTGTTTAAATGTACCTATTTGTTATGAGAAATTGGCATATGTTGCCCAAATTAGAAGCTGATGCGTAGTTTTCTTACATTTTGTTAAACTGTATTTCGACAACAGAAAGAATGTTCATTGCTTGATCATGTCGCGTGTGTTCCAGCAAGAAGCTCAGAAGGTGATTACCTCAGACAGGGAGGCGATCATGAGCAGTGTTGGTGCAGGCTGGGATCAGTACAGCCTGCACAGCTACATCTGGAAGATGGTCTAAGATTGTAACTTCAGAGTGTTCTGCTTTGCAAAGAGTAATAAAATGCTTTAATATTGACTAATCAAGACAGTCGGTGTTTTTGGAGATGAGAGCGGATCTGTATTTTGTATTTCCAAGAGGCTGAGGGACTGCTGAATGCCAGATTTCTGTCTGGTTGATATCTGGAGGGCTGTGCTAGTTGCAGGTCTGAGATGTGGCCTTTGCAAGCTTACTTACAAACTGAAGACATATTTGGATCTAGGGATTTCAATATAATTAAGATTTGAGCGCCACGTGAGTGGGTGAGGTATTTTCAGCTCCTTTGAGCAGGTCAAGATTTAAATACAGCTTTTCATGTTATTTCATATGTTTGACCTTCCACAACTTGTGTTCCAAAGAAATGTCTTTCAAAATACATCTCTCAAGTGTAGTAACATTTGTATCAAATTCATCTGAAGCTTCTGCTGCCCTGGAGGCTGGCTGAAATGTGGGTCAAGTCTGACATCAAGTGGTCGGATGCACTCCGTTCCCAATGGGACTATTAACATACTGCTGTTCCTGGTGTCTTAAGAACCTCCCCTTCAGCTTTTTCTCTCCATGTTTTTTCTTCTGTTAACATGATTTCTCAGTGCTCTTCCTGCTTCGGTTTCCACCAAGGTTATGGGGTATCATTGCTGACAGATACACGAAGAATCGTGTTAGTCTTACATTAGCTATTGCAGCTGCTGAATCTGTCAGCAGAATGATGGGATTGTGTACATAAAGTCTTGTTGACATGGTAGTGCAGATAAGACCTTTACACACTGCTTTGTTTTCCCAAAATACTCTAACAAGATCTATGTCCTTTTAAAAACACTTCCAGCTCCTGAGACACCAAGTCCACCATCTGTGCAGGTTTCGAGGCTTATCAATAACTGCAAAAGCACTTAGTGCTCACACATTGCTTCCTGTTGTTAAAACACATTGCAAACACTAATTCCATTAATTCTCATTGTTCCACTCTGAAGAAACTTAATAAAATTATTCATTCCACCATATAGGAGAGAAAGTGGGGAGAGAGATGAGAGAGAATTTAAATCTTTGACCTGAGACTTTAAGTGTTCCTAGGACCCTCTCTCAGGTTCAGTCCTGCAGCATACTGAGATGCTACCTTCATGTTTTCATGGTGTTTGTACCCATATTGACTTAGGAGCAGCTCAGAAATACAAGGTTCATGTTTGGTTCCTAGTGTTCCCTTCCTCCAGGGTGAGGCATTCAGTGGCCAGAGGGACATTCTTCATCCCTCTTCTCAGTGATCAGCAGACTTAGTTTGGCCCATTCAAACAACAGCAAATGACAGGTCACAAGTTGTATCATATAAACTTTTTATCTGCACAATTGATTAATTTTTCACTGGAACATTAGTGTGTTTCTATACCCGCTGCATAAAACAAACAGCACAAAGTTCAACATTTCTGTGTATCTTATAACTGAGTCAGCAGTGCAAATATGAACTTTCAATTTCTCACATAAATTCCACGGCTTGATAAGATAAGCAATCCTGTTTGTGCCTCTGGGCCTCTCAACTACCTATTCACAGGTGGGCACCATTGTTTAAATTTGTCTCAGGGGTGAAGTCATTCACTTCAGTGTCTTTCCTTGTGGTGCAAATTTGGCTTTTTAGTCTGGAGCAGTAATTTCACAGGGACCTTAAGTGGGCATAAACCAGTATTGCTGCCAAAAAAATACAGCCCTTCCCCTGGTTCAGCATGGCTGTTTTTGCAGCTCCACAGTGAACTGGATTGGGGAAATTATTATAGAAAAAAAACCTCAAAAAACACAAACAAACAAAAAAAACCCCACCAAGATTTCTGCACATCTAATTCAGAGATCCATTGTAATTTAATTCAGTGCTTAATGGTGGTTTTATCCTCTGTGGGCAGAACTCCCTGCTTGAACTGTGTTTCTTATGATAAAAAATAGTTTTTGTGGGAGGTAAATGATCACTGTTCATGTTCCCAGTATGTTATCTCTCTGGGCAGCCCAGATCATTGAGGAGAATGGATATGGGGTGTCTTTGGTTTAAAAGTCCTATAGCCTGTTTACCTGGAAATAGTTCAGAAATAAAGTGAGCTACATGACTGAGTTCTGTGTTTAGAAAAACAGTGCTGTAACTTTTTTTTTTTTTTTAACATGCTCTATTTTAATGGTTTTGGATATGTTTCAGTTGCCATCAATCTAATTTTGAGTACATTATCTTTAGTCTTCTATAATTTCACTGCCTAGATAAAATTGTGGTGAATCTACTAAATGTTAAATGCATGCTTGTGCATATATTTTCATGGATGGCTCCTAATAAAAAAATAATTGCTACAATAATTATTATAATTTAGAATTGTTTCTGTTTAAATAGTTTGTGTGCAATTTTTACTAAATCATGCCATCACCAAAGTCCCAAAGCATGCTAAGACTAGTCCCAGCACTGGTCTTGGGATCCATAGTGCAAGATCCATACAACACTAAGAAGATGGCAGCCTTTGCCCCAAGGAGCTGGCTTGTTTAAGACATGGGAAGGATATGGGTTTCAAGCAAATGACCATAGAAGACAGACTTGAAAATATCTCCCAAAACATATTTGCAGATCACTTTCCAAGTTATAAGCCATAAGGGGCATGAAATGTCATGGCTGCAAATTCAGTTCTGGGTAAAAATAAGTTCAGAGTAAACTTTCTTACATCTCTGTTATCGCCACCTATTTCTAATAAAATATTTCTACTGAGTCATGCAGTAATTGTTTTAACCAGATACAGAATTTTTCTATTGAGTAAAGCTTAGCCACTGCAGGAAATGTACTGAATGGTACTGTGGAGCATTTTAAAAGGACATTTTTGCAAGGCACCTATTGATGCTAGAGCGATGGGGGCACTGAGGTTCACCATAGAGAGCAAACTCGGTGGCCAAATGGCAGATCTATGGTGAGCTCCATCTTATGAGCTTTGAAAGGAATTTTGGCCAGAGTTCACAACTGTAGAGTTTATTGCAGCTCATACAAAATGTGCAGTAATTTCAGACAAATCTGGGCATTTTTATACTGAACAGACTATTCAGCATAAGTGTGTGCATTTTTAGCAAAACAAATCATTCTCTTGTTTAAAAACAAAAACAAAACACTACATATGTTGCAGAACTATACTTGCCATTCTTTATTTTAAAGTCATACACAAATGGTTTGTTCTGCTCTGATTAGCTTATTAGTTAATGTTGGATCTGAAAGGCAGTTTTGGGGCATTGTCTGTCAACTTAGTGGAAATTAGGACAGTGAGTGCCTTCAATAGTCTTTGTTCATTAAACCATATCTCTGCAGATGTTCAGTGTTTTAATATTTCTTTAGCTGTTCTGAAGCATTCTCATTTTTTCAGCTAATGAGAAATGTGTGACTGTTCACAGAGTCATTTATTAACAATGCCAAAAAGGTAGGCTTGTTACTCAAAGATTGACACTTTTTCTCGGAATATGTTATACCCATAAGTGCCAATACACATTTACAAGGCCTCTAAGAGTAAGATGAGTGAGTTTAAATGATCTATAGAAATTTTTTCTCTCAGGAGAGCCCTGTGAGCATGTTCTTGCAAACCAAGAAATCATTAGTCCCACGGGGAATTCAGCTGTAGCCAGCTGTGCTTTTTGTGTGAAGAAGGGTTCACACGTGAGTTCCCACTGCCAGCTTTAACCTTAAATTACTATAGGTGTTTACCAAAGTTAGTATACCCCGTATCTGCAGACAGCTAATGAAAGGGCAGGTTATGTTTCTTGATTTAAACCTCTGATATCTTTGAGTCAGAATTCCTAACTGACTGGCAA
This sequence comes from Anarhynchus alexandrinus, assembly GCA_008711295.1. Taxonomy (NCBI): domain Eukaryota; kingdom Metazoa; phylum Chordata; class Aves; order Charadriiformes; family Charadriidae; genus Anarhynchus; species Anarhynchus alexandrinus. The sequence continues at coordinate 5,161,909 of VUYV01000047.1, forward strand.
ACCAGTTGCTGTTGTGAATGAAAAGCTTTCTCTTAGTGGTGAAGCCAACAGATAGTTCTGACTGTTACTGTGCTCTTGTCACTAGCAGAAATGCTGTATTTATTTAGAAATTAAAGCAAAAACAGTTGTAAGTACTTGAAATGCAGTTTGGAGTAATGGGCCCGACTGGGGATGACAAATGAGAGCTCTAATTGATTAGCTAGGGAAAGGTACTTTATCTGCTTCTCTTTGGTGAGCTTTCTGTTGAATTGATCAACAAGGTGCTAGTGCTACTCCTTAAGACTAATTTCTTCTTCAAATCATGCACATCGTTAGTCAACAGGATGGATGGAAAGGTGGTGAGGTAGTTGTTTGTGCTTCTAAATTGATATTTGTTATGCATGTAACTGTATTTTGTTAGGGTTCTTGATCTCCTTCTAACTCCAGTTTGTGTTTTTCACTTTAGCAACTTCCAGTTTGGTTAGAAATTTGCATATGCATAGGTACTGCTGTTCTTTCTGGATAACCTAATGTGCAAATGTGTATGAAATTCAGAAGCCTGTTTGCACCAGCGTTACCCATTTTGACCCAGTCTTATCTTGAAAGTACAGATAATAACCAACAAGAAAGAGAAAAAAAATATAATATGTTTCAAATATGTAGAATTAGCTGTTTATAAAAGGAAAGGTCATGTTTTATCTTGCTGCATAGTATCATGTATTGTCTGTACTTACATATAACAATATATTGCAGTGAAAATTAAGATAACACTACAATGTGTAAAAATATTAGTTGGTAGTAATATAACTGGCTACTGGTAAAATACACTCTTTATGGAAACATAAAATAGACATAGGTTGATAGTACAAAGAAAGGGGCAGTTGCAGTAGTTCAGTATATTAAAAATGATAGCATATCAGATATGGCAATTACACTAGCCATCAATCTTCAATAGTTTGTGAAGAATACCACTAAAATGCAGTGAAGCTTTATAAGATTTGTGATCACAGAGTGTAAAATATAACAGATGCTACAATATTTAGATGCCTGCTGGCATTTACTTTTACCCTACACAGCTCATTTCAGTTATATGAAAATTTTATGTGCTCTGTAACCTCACTGAAATAGAAACATATTTACAAAGAAACCACAATGGAACAGAGCATTTTCAATATATCCACTGCTTGATCTGTTTAATAAGATAAAAAAGAGAGAAAATAGCCAGTTAGATTAAATAACTATTAGTTTATTATTAAATTACTATTAATACAGAAGCTTTGATACATGTGATGCCTTCTAATCAGAACTCCCTGCCAGATACGTATCATTCAGAACTGGTTGGAGAGTCCATGCAGCTGTCGTTTAGTGCATGTTGAACTCTTATGGGGGTGATCACTGGAAGTCAAAACTAATGAAATGAGACAGGAAAAGAAAGTTCTTGTAGTTTGCTATTCCTTTCAGCCGGGAAGCATGACGGACAGCTTTCTTTGTGAAATGTGAATTTTACGTAATAGCTGCCAAGGTTGCTGCAATCTCTTGTGAGTCTGAAGATTACTGGAGGACTGTGAAATTGGGGCCTAGATATACTTGCTATTTAATAACGTCTTTTGGAAGGATGCCCAGAAGCACCTCTCCGTATCAAGCTGTGTAAGTCGCCATGCTTCTGCTCTTATAGATGACTGTGTTTCATTGCGTCACATCTCTATGTTACTTACCTTTTCCTAGCTTCCCCTGGGGCTACTGTATTACAAACATTTAAGAGCTGAGTATGTCTGATGTAATTCTGGTAATCACTGAACTAGTACTGAAAAATAAATGAATTAAGGTCAAAGACATCCTCTCTAACTTGAGAAGTTCTCCCAAGGCTTGACCTTGTAGATGTCTGACACAGTATTTGATCAGGAGAAAGAATTCACTCAACCCAGACGTCTAAGAGGACACCAAGATTTGTAAAAGCATTTGAACTGGCAGTTTGTCCATATGGCATTTGGCTTGGTTCCTTTTCAGTTTTAGGTTTCATGAACTGGTTTCCCATGTGGTAACCTGGCAAGTCTACAAGTGTTGGGCCTGTAGGAAACCAAAAGGCTTTGGCTGTTTTTCAGGGAGGGATTGTAACACAACCCTGTTCAAAAAGACACAGTAACTTGTGTAACTGTAAGTTAATCCTTTTTATCATTAGCATTTTGATATTGTTAAGAGGAGTCTGGCTTTCACTGAGGTTACTGTCCGAAATTTTTCTTAATCCAAAAATTTGACCTTTCGCCAGCACCGTTCACAGCATTTAGGCTATTTGTATTTTATCTTTTGCATCAGCTTACTGTTCATGGTTCCTGTTTACGAATCAGATCCCTTGACACACATGGAACCAAATTATTTTTTCTTCCTCTACTAGCCCATAAATCGTAATACAGCAGAAAGCATGTCACTTCAAGTGGGTCACTTGGAAACAAGATATACTTGGGCCTTGGAGGATATTTCTCCTGCGAGCTTGAGTTCCTTGTGTTTCAAAGAGCCACCTCAGACACTTTTCCCTCCTTTACAAGTTTATGGTACTTTACTTTGCTGCAATTTGACAATACACATGGTAACCAAGCTACACTGTTGCTATTCATCCAAGCTGCGTGTTCTGTAAATCAAAACAGTATCTTGAAGTGGTGTTGCAGAGGTGGTTAAACGCAATTTTGTGGTCAGACTTACTATCTGTCTCACCTGCTCTATACATAGAAACAGCACAAGCATTTAGCCTCAGCTAAATCTGCTAAATCTAAAGTCTGGCTTTTCTGCTGCAAAGCAAACTGCTGTTTTCAAGCCTCAAAAACCATGTTAGGAAGTTAGCAAGCAGTATAATTCCATTTTGTGCTTCTGCAAAATCAAACAAATTGTGTCCAGACCAAGGTCATAAGGCATATCAATTTCCCTTTGAGGTGACTTAAGTTGGTTCGATGCATGTCAGACAATATTGGACAGTGTATTCATTTTAGTAATTTTGAAATGTAGTCTAAGCTCATTTGAAAATACAGGTGTTCAACAGTTGCTTTTGGTTAAAATATATTTTTATCATAGAGTTAGCATTGAAATTGGTGAAGTCTTTGATGTAAGTGAACAAGGAGTATAAATAAGCAAACCGGTTCAGAGTACTTTCACCTATAGTATTTCTTGTTGAATAAAAAGTATTCTCAAAATGCAGACAGTTATATGAACTATAACATTTACATGAAATACGTGACAATGTGGGTTTTTTTAATAGCCAGAGAATCAAAGTCAATATTTGAACTCATGCCATCTCACCTGGCATATGAAAAATACAATTATGCACAGAGATATAATGTATGTCAGGGCTGTCAAATGTCACTCACACACCTCTGGTGACTGCAGTATGTTTGATGGCTGCAGTACACCTGGTTGGAGCAGGAACAGTTCTGCCTGCAGTTTCTAGAGGCCACTGTGGCTTCAGGCTGATGGGATGTCATCTCTGCCCTTCCTGTGGTTGCTGTCCCTGGTGCTCCATCCAAGCGGTGATTTGCCCAGGTGGCATTGGCAGCGGCAGCAGATGGCATGGCAGGTGGTGGTCAGAGAAGTTGGAAAAGCATTCTGATACTCTTCCCAGGTGCCCCAGTTACTTCACCAGAGCCTTGTCCAGTAAAGGTGAAGGAGAGCTTGATCCCTGCCCTCCAAACGATCCCAGCTCCAGGGAGATTCTCCCTCCCAGGAAGCAAGTGATTTCTCTGTCATCTTACATGACCAAAAGGAAAAAGGAGGCCTACAGGCAGTGGAAACAGGGGCGGGTAGCCTGGGAGGAATACAGGGGAATGGTCCGAGCAGCCAGGGATCGGGTTAGACAAGCCAAAGCTCAGATGGAACTGGATCTGGCAAGGGATATTAAGACGAACAAGAAATCTTTCTTTAAATACGTCAGCGAGAAAAGAAACACTAGGGAAACTGTGGGCCCTCTCCGGAAGGTAACACAAGAACTGGTTACCCGGGATAGAGACAAGGCTGAGGTACNCTTTCCAACCCCCTCCCAGGAAGCAAGCTATTTCTCTGTCATCTTTACTCACTTACCTCCTGCCTGATCGAACTACAGCCACATGCAACTCACTCAACTCATCAGCTTCCTACTACAACTACCTATGGCTAGTTTTATGTACTAATAACTACTACTAGTTGTTATATGGAGAACTGTCTATGACTATGACCCTCACTGCTACCTCTTTTAGGATCCCTCAGGTTGATGAGTGAGACGTCTGTCTCTCTAGTCTTTGGGCTTTTTCCATTTCCTCAGTCCACCCCCAAAGCCTCAGGATCTCTCTCAACTTAGCCATTTCCCCAACCTCTACAAACCTCTTGCTAGGTAGCTGTGCTCAAGGAAGGGTACCACTGTAGGGGAGCTAATGCAGTGTGTAGTGCTCTAATTCTGGATCTGCCAGTCTGGTCCCCTGAGCATCTTTCCATTGACTTCAGTGGGTTTCATATGAGGCCTTTATTCAGATAATATGCTGGAGTAAATCTGTTACTCAGAGATCACATCCCAAGAGGCACAGTTTGCTCTGGGTCACGTTCCATGACGAATCTGTTCTGAATCCTTTTATTATTAATAAAAATAGACAGCAAATTCTGATCTCAGGGTTCCTGAGGTAGAGTCAGTGGTATGTGTGTAATTTAAATCAAACCTGCTCTCACAGGTCTAAGTGAGTTCTAAAGATTTTATCAGTACAATTTCCCTGTGCAGCTGGGCAAGGTAGCGCATAATTAGAGATAAGAGCCAAGGACCTTAGAAGTGCAAGAGGTGTAACTAACCTTTGCTAATGAAGGATATAATGCAAATAGCATTTGATATTTGTGTGTATCTGATGCTACAACTGAACAAGGTATAGCTGCTTCGTGCTTAATGATGACTTTTGTGAAGCTATAGGCCTTTCTTATTGAAAGTGTGACTGTGACAAGTATTGCACAGATTCAATGGAAAAAAGATTCTGTCTGTTGAATAACAACAAATCTGCCCTTTCTTTAAATAAGCTCAACCTTTCCGACTACGGAAAGTACTAAAATGGTAACTACTTCCTCTGCAAACAGAGTAGCGGCACAGAGATTGTTACTCTTTCTATAAGTTTCCTATGAGGCTGTGTATGCCCCACAAATGCAAGACAATGGAACCGGTCAATGGAAATTAGCAACTGTTTCCTAAAGTCAATTTTACCCCAAAGTCCCCGAGAATAAGTATGATCCCGCTGTGTTTGCCATTGCTCCAAAACAACTCTATGCTCCTTCCATTGCAGTAATTTGAAAACTTCAAAATCTGCACAAATTTCTTGTAGTTCTTTTTAAAGCTTTTCAAAGAAGGCACAAGGACTAATGCAAGTCTGCCTTAGGAGGTTTTGCTACTAGGAGGCAGGGTAAGATGTGGGTAAGGTTGGCTGTGTTAATGCCAAGGATTTTGATAATATTGTTAATAGTATCCCTGTGAGTCCAAAGATCTGTGTAAAATCGTTGTTACTCTCATGATACTGATATGGGTGTGATAGGCATAAGTTAATGTGTATTTGAAGGTGTAAGGTACCCTGCATGTATTGCACATATAGTCAATGTGATGGCTTGAATTATCAGCAGGCTCTGAAACATTCCCCAAGACAGTATCTTCCAGCTTTATTGGTATGATGGTATTGTGGAAGGCCAAGGAGACTGTATAAATAGAAAACTAGTTGCTGGCTAGATTTTCTTTGTTTGAGTGTTTCATAGGAGTAATTCCGAGTAAGTCATGTTGGAAGGGGCCTCAGGAGGTCTCCTGCTCAAAAAGGGGTCAGCTCTGTAGTCAGACCAGTCTGCTCAGGGTTTGATCCAACTGTTGACCAAGACCCCCAGGTCCTTTTCTGCAGTGCTGGTCCCCAGCCTGTATTGTTTCTGGGGATTATTTGCATTTGTCTTCATTGAATTTTGTAAGGTTCCTGTTGGCATATTCCTCCAGCTTGTCTAGGTCCTGAATGGTGGCTCTGCTGTGTATGCTTTGAATTTTTCTTGTACTTTCTATAAGCATCTTTTAAGTTATCCATTTCATTTTTACTTTGCTGACTAATTCTCCAGATGAAATCAATTCCTTATTGTCAGAATTTTTCTTTTTATCCCATAGTTATTGGTTTCTTTTTAGAGCTTTTTGAAAGTTAGTGCATGTGAGCTGTAATTCTGAGTTACTGCTAAGTACTACCCGTGCTTTCCTGCCTTCTGAAGAAAGGAGTTAATTACAGGAGTAGGGTGGTTACATTGGTGTTGTTTTTTACCCTTATGGTTTCCCTCCTGCGATCTAATTAACATTTTGCAAACTCAGAGCATTTCTTCCAGTTTGTAGTTTGTGCTCATGTAGGCATAAATATCCTGGGAGCAAAATACCTTATACTTGGCCAAGATAATTATGTGGCCTCCCTATTACAAGAGTAGTTGATTGTTTCCTATCTCTGCGACATCTCAGTAGCATTTGAATAAAACAGGAAAGTGCTATTATTTCCATTTTACAAATGGGTAAAGTAAAGTCATATGAAGCTTGAGAGATCTGATACCCCAGACTAATGCCTAAACCACTGGTATATAACTATTTTTACCTTAGCCTGTTTGATACTTGAGTAAATCTGGTTCAAACTGTATGAAGCCTGCTGTAGGGTGGGAGATACAATCAATTGATTCAGGAACTACAGCCACTATTTAACAGTGTGCATCAGGAAAATCTGTGGGAACTAAGTTAGAGTAATGCAGGTATAGCTGCCTCAATTTCCTCCACAGACCTTCAGAGAGCTGGGATTATGTACGTAGAGCGCAGTTCATAAATTGCTAATCTTAAAAAAAAAAAAAAAAAAGGAAAAAGACTACAGAAAAACCTATCCAGTGACTATAACATCTTTTCTGAGAAATGTTAGGTTTATTTGCTGCTGGAAATAACTTCCTTCTTCTGAACTATAAACTCTTTTGGAGAACATCCATCTCTATATTAAAATTTGGTAGACTGTCTAGCACAACGTGTCCTAGTCTGTATGGGCTACTCTACTATTAAGAATAAGGAATGATAGTATAAGTTTATGTCAAGAAAGTGAATAAATAGCCTGTAAAAGGTAAAATTCCTTTGCTCTGAAAGATCTGCCAGAGCTGAACAGCTATGGAGGACTGAGAGTAATCTGCAAAAGATCCTTTTTGTATTCATCAGTGTAGGGATGACTGTGATAAGCAGAGGATCGCACTCTCCTTGCTGTCAATTACAGCATATCATTGCCTGCTGTCCTGTGCAACTGCATCAAGTATCGTGATACGCAGTACCAGTATGAGCAGTGAAGGCTGGCTGATATTTTATTAACTGACAGTAGGAAATTGTTTTGTTTGTGCAATCAGAATATAAAATACAATGAAGATTCTTAAGAAGTATTTGACAGTGATTTAAAACAGAATCCTAAAAAAGGAAGGGTATCAATATTGTATACAACAAAGAGAACTAATAAATGTGGGAAATAAATTTATTATCTGCACTTGGCAGCCTCCAAACTGAAGGTTCTTGTTAAAATGCTGAGTCAAAACCAGGAAGCATTATTTCTTTGTCTGACATGTTCCTATTGTGGCCTGAAATGTGGGCAGCAGCCAGAACTGGTCTTCAGATGAAGTTCTGGAGAAGTATTGGATCTGTACAAGGAGCAGACCCAGGCAGACCCTCAAAACTGACCCCAAGTGGCTGGATAGCTTGGTCTACGGATGTGTTCCTTGCACATTTCTAAGTTTTCCTTCCTGCTGTAAAAAAGTAAGCTTCAATTTAGGCCCACCAAAATAAAGAGAAGTGCATTAATGACAAAGTAACTAATGAGAAATGCCAGAATTCCTAATAAATGTTATTCAGAGATGTTTAGTTTGATTTCTTTTCTGATTTTTATTGGAAAATTCATATAATTAAAGAATACTGCTTAAATTTGCTCAGCTTTTTGTGTATTATCAGTGGAACTCTTAATAGTGAACCACCTACTGAATCATTAACTGTGTGCGTGGAGATATGTAACCCTCAATCACCCCATACAACTGCCACCACAGCAGTGCTACAGGCAGGGCAGTTTGTCACCAGTAAGTGAAGAAAGGCAAGAAGATCCCACTCTGACTTTCTCATCCACAGGTATACACATAATATCACCAGGCTGAAGAATCCAATCAGATTTAATTGCATTGAATGATTTTATTAACCCTTTCCAGTGCCCCTAAAATGTTTGGACTTTTCCTCTCACTATTTGAATTGCAAAATATATTTACTTGAAATTTAAGAATGTTTAAGTACTTCTTCGGGTGTCATATAAGGACCTAGGTATGCCTTCTACATTTAAATTTAAGTCTTGGAATATAATATGAAAATATTTCTTTTGGTTTTAACTTTAAAATCTATGTTCCTTTTCTAGCTATTTTTGAGGAATGTAGTGATGTTATGGTAATTGAAGGTTTTCATGAAAATAGTCCAAACAAACCTCAGAGAAAGAAGAAATTGTAAAATTGTTCTAATTGTAAAAATGTGTGTTGGCATCCAGGCACTGAGTTGTGTCATGCAAAGCAGTGCCATTGGTAGGCAGAAGTATAAAGATTGCTAGGACCTGTGTGTCAGCAGCCATGTTACCTCCAAACAACGCTATGGCCTCATCACGCCAAGCAGTCCAACGTAACCAGCAGTAAATGATTACATTAAAAGCTTTCCTCAGCCCCTCTTTTTGACTGCGGGTAGGTCAGTGCACTATGTCTCCTGTCCTTTTGTGGTCAAAAAGCACAATCTAACCAAGAGAAAAAGAGGCCAAATGAACTATGCATGTGTTATGAATGATTTAATCTTGCTTTATGAATCCTTTGGTTTTTTTCTCAGCTCTATTAGACCTAAGTAGTTCTGGAAGCTGTACTCTCACATGCTACAAAAGTACTATTTCAGTAGCAGACTTGTTTGCTGCTGAGAAAATAGTTGTTAAGAAATCATATAACAACCACTGCTGATCCCTAAAGGGGATTGCTTCTCCCACTAGCTATTATCTAAATTGGATGTTTTCTGGAAAGACGAGCTGAATAAATAAAATAACTCTAGCAAGGCTGGAGTGCTAAGGATTCAAAGATTCTAACTCCTCCATTTTAATGTTAGTGTTAACTCCGCTGAACTCAGTGGAGTTACTTTGGCTTTAAACATAAGCCCTGGGGCCCAAAACGCTGCGGGGAAAGAAGCTGTCTGCTCCCATTTGAACAAGGGGAAGGCCACAGCGTGACTTTATTTACATAAACTGTCTACCAGATGGAGAGAAACCCTGCGGAAAGGCAGGCACTCCCTGCCCCCATCCCTCCTGAAATGTAGAATGTGGGAGAAGGCTCTCTTTGATAAAAGCATCTACCAAATTTCTTCCTGTGTCACCCTAGGAGTCACTATATGCATTTCAGAATTGTTTGCTTAATGGGAATAAACTGTCTAGGAGGGGAACAACATTTCAGACTAGATGGACTGAATCCCCTTGACATGGATTTTACTCATAGAGTCCATGCACTGCTGGGTCTGTGCTGAGGACCCTTTTTCATTAGAAGGACTTCTTGATTGGAAAGAGCAGCAGCAGAGTTCAGTCCTGCCTTTTAACTACTCCATACTTTGAAACCATTTGAGATCACAGCTCAGTTAAGGCAAGAAGCACAAGAGCTGGCCTGGAACAGGAGAGGCTCACTGGGCATGCGCCAGCCCCTGCACTGAGAGTCAGCAGATGAGGGAAGGAGGAGGAAGAGATGCTCACCTATTGAATATTGACAGTTTTAGAGGTTGATATGGGGTTAACATGCTTCTTACAGTGCTGATTTTTATTCATATAGTCGTAGTCTTACTGTGTGTGCCAGAGCTGATATTTCCTCATCTTGTAAATATTATTCCCCCTGTTTCATGTATGGCCTTGGAGTCTGTGTGAGATTACACTGCCTTTGGAAGACACTAAGGATAGGTAGTTAGTGATCCTACTGTTTTGAGGGGGTTTGAACCTGTTGCATGTTAGCTTTAAGACCTGCTATGTTTGTGCTGTGTCTTGTTGCTGTAACACACCTGTTAAAGGAGTCCTAAAACTATGAAGAAGGTGGAAGGTGAGTGTTCTCTGCTGCCAGGCACAAGGCTGCTGAAAGGGCTTGTTTGCTGCTGCTGAAACCAGGGAGATAAGCTGGGAGGAAAAGGTAGAGTTTGCACCAGCGAGTTTAAAAGGCTCCGTGGGCTCAAGGCTACAAAGCTATGGAAGCAAAATTCGATTTTGCCTTCCTGAGAATGAGGCCAATATCATGGCATCCGCTCTTCAGAGTCCTTATTGCCTCCCCAGGACAAAGTGATGTGAAGGGCAGGGATTTCCTACCCTCGAGATGATGAGTTCAGCAGAAACCCTGTTCATTGCTGCAGTTAACAAGCAGGTGCTGGAAAAGCCATCACCCTCCCCCTGCCTCCAGCTATGAAGGCAGCAAGTTTGGCCAACTTGCTGGTGCCTCGTCCTTGCAGCAGACCATAGTTACCACTGTGTGCCTTTCCCTCAGTGCCAGGGATGAGTCACTGAGGGTGGTGGCTGGGGGGAAGCACACCACAGCCTGCAGCACTGCATGTGGCTGAGACTCAGGGATCATCCTTCAGGAGAGCTGGGGAGGGTTGAAGGTACTCTGAAGTTTGCAGAGCTCCAGGTCTGGTGCTTCATCCTCACAGGATAAAGGCTCTGAGTTTGGGACTCAGGGTAACACGTGGCTCTTGCAGCTGCCTGACCACATTTTCCTTGCTCTTGCTCCCACAACAGCTTCAGCAGAGGTCAGCAGAGAATTTGATATCTGATATGAACGCAGCTCGTTACTGAATTCTAATTCTAAAGTGCTAGGGTTTTTATTTCTATTTGGTTTTCTTTTCATCAACTCATCTGTCTAGGATATCTGTTTCTGGAAAGAGGCAAAGTAAAGAATTTAGTCTAATACACCATTTAAATTCCATAAACAAGACAGAAATCTAGTAGCAGGCAGAGAATATATATTGCAGCAATAAAACTTCTCTGAAAGAATTGCAGCAGCAGCTAGGGAATGCTAATAAGGGTTTCTTTGCCTGTGAAGTAACATTTACAGGCCTAGGTTGGCTTGATTTTCATTTAATAAAAACACTACATTAATATAATCGTGATTATTTTGTGAAGAGGAAACACTTTGGAAACTTTTTGATTCTCTTCATTAATTACTTCTCTCTCTAGCAGTACTACTGCACTGAAGAGATAAAAGGAGGAGAGTGACTGATATTGAGTTTCATTTTTAAAGGACAATGTGCATTTTTAATTGAGTTTAATATGTAAACTTTCAGGTAAAAGATGGGCTAAAAATATTTCTGAATTAAAAAAATTAATTGCAAACCACTGCTTTCTGGTCAGACTTTTCCCAAACTATACAGAGACCACCTACAAAGTGCAGATTAACTGACTTGCTAATTGTACAGGGCAGTCTGAGATGCTGAGAGAAGAAGTGACCTGAGATGGACAGTGCTATCTAGTCTTCATATCTTGGCCAGGTTTTTGGCTGGCATTTAGCTTTCAGAGATCGGATCTAAAAATTGCATTGAAGAACAGGATTTTTAATTTCTGTGAGTTCAGAATCTATAGATTTGATCTGAGCAATGTCAGCTCCAGCCTGGGGCTCCAGAGACTCACAAAGGCTGGGATCTAGGGCCAAACCCAGCTGCAAATGGAGGGATAGCCTAAACCATGGCATTTAGTCTTATTTTTCAGCTACATGGCAAATCAAGTCAGAGCAAACATCAAGCAGAAGCTGGAGAGCTAGCTCTGAAAGCAAAACATGTAGAAACAATGAAAGGAAAACCAAAAGTGCTTCTGTATGTGAAAAGTGCTTTTCAATATACTCTTAGAGCATTTTGTAGCTAGGACATGTGGTCTACAGCATGGGAAATCCTCAACAATGCAGTTAAGGAGATCAGAATCTAGACTTACAAAATTCACTGAGTTGATTGGTGGAGGAAAGCTGTACACACAGCCATATAATTTGCTTTTACCATTTCAGACCAATTCTGGAATTGTCCAATCAGCCTCTTGCAACTGCATGCTGCAAGGGGAAATTGCAGCCCTGCGTGGGCAGAGAGGGCAAAGGCTGGCCCAGATGCTCTGCTGCTGCCTTGCAATTCCTCCCTCTCCACACTAGGCTGCAACTTCATGTTGGCATGAGTCTAAGCTATGCACTGGGTCACAGCAACATCATCTGCTTTCAGCCATAAGTATCTACAAGAATTTCTAAGTTGTCGATGTCTTGAAAACAAGAAAACACAAAGAAGTTCCCTAGAAAACAGAACTCGGTGTATGCTGGGAATTCATGGTGATAACATAAGATAACCTTATTCAGAAACAGAAGTTATGAATGAAAAAGATATCAAAAGCATAATGAATATAAGGAACTTAATGTTTATTTGAAACACAGTGTGTAAACCTGGTATTGATATGACATGCCTTGCTCCAATTAAAGTCAGTAGCCTACTGAAATGATTTGCCTTCTCTTTATTTTATATTTCAAGTTGTCAATGTATATAGTATTAATTGTTGTAAGTTAGCAGAGAGAAACAAGCTAATCCATGTGATAAGACTGCTTCCCTTTGGTTCCCTGCCTGCCTACTGGTAGTTTCATGCTTAATCCACTGCTTCATTTTTTACTTCTCTTGTGCCAGCAATTATATTTCATTGGTGACTGTTGTAGTATTGAGTTGGATGCGAGGGTTGCTGCTTTACCTGAGAAGCAATATTTCATACTGTATATCACTTCTCAATGTACAGAATCTGGAAAACTCATAATTTCTCATTTCATTTCCAGTATAATTTACTATACTGAAGGAATAATGCTGTTGACTTCTGTTGAAAGTGGTATGTGGTATGTTTTGTATCTAAAGGCTTGCCTTGCTTCTCTGTCCTCTCTCAGGTAAGGCAAATACACAGTACATTTCCAAAACAACTATGTAGTTCTTGGTGACCTCATTTTGTAGCTTTGCCAAAGGAGCAATGACTTACTGTTTTCCAGAAAAAACCCTGTAAGCACAGAGGAGGGTAACTGGTATCTGTGCAAATCCACAATAATATTTGTTTTTAAGTCAGTGAAACATAACACCTAAAATGAATGTCTGCACAAAATTTTCTCACTTTGTCCTTTTGGCAGCAAACTGGAAACTACCGATCGCCATAGATAATAGTAACTGGTATTATCATAGTATTGACACCATATAATGCATGTCTATGTCAAAGCAAGATAAAGTGGCGTTTGTCAAGATATGGACTGTGTTAAGCTGGAATGCTTCATAGCTGATAGGAAGATTTTTACAATTAAAGAGTAAAATTTTCAGTTAAACTTGTGAAATAAGGTGTTAAAAAGACTAAGTTCCAAGATTGCTCTGGGTTTGTAACACCTGATAGATGCAACGATGCTGAAATCTTGCAAACTTACCACTCGCTGACCTGAAGGTCTGCTAAACAGAAGTCCTTTGTGAATCAGAAATGATACCCAACAACAATTTTCTAACTAAACAATACATGAAAAAGTGTCTGTATATACTGTGTGCAGGAAGTATTGATCAGCACCTCTGTTTAGCTCCTCTTAACAACTGTTTAGAGACAAGCGATGTCCATTGGTACTAGAAGTCAATTTTATTTAGAACAGGTTTTCATCGCCTTTCTCTTCCCACCAGCCCTCCAGCAACTGGAAGCTTGCTTGGAAATCTGTAATTCTTTTGGCCTAAGCCAGGTTTTGTGTAGTGTGCCAGGCTTGGGACCCTGGTCAAAACCAAGTAAACTGCTGAATTATGTATGTATTTGTGATGGAATCATAGAATCATTTATGTTGGAAAGGACCTTTAAGATCATCAAGTCCAACCATAAATGTAACACTGCCAAGTCTGCTGTTAAACCATGTCCCTAAGCACCACATCTACATGTCTTTTAAATACCTCCAGGGATGGTGACTCAACCCCTTCCCTGGGCAGGCTTGCTTGGCAACCCTTTCAGGGAGGAAATTTTTCCTAATATCCAATCTAAACCTCCCCTGGCACAACTTGAGGCCGTTTCCTCTTGTTCTATCACTTGTTACTTTGGAGAAGACACCGACCCCCACCTCTCTACAACCTCCTTTCAGGTAGTTGTAGAGAGCAATAAGGTCTCCCCTCAGCCTCCTTTTCTCCAGGCTAAACAACCCCAGTTCCCTCAGCCACTCCTCATAAGACTTTTTCTCTTAACCCCTCACCAGCTTCATTGTTCTTCATTGGACATGAAAACGGACATAATAATAAGATATTTATCCACTTCTTTGGACATGATAATAAGATATTCATCTACAAGCTCCCTTGCTGCTAGCCAAATATCTCAGAATCCAGTCAGCAGTTCTGCAAGGTCCAACGTTACGTGAAGCTTTGTGCACACAATACACGAGGCAGCAGGTGGTGGCTGTTAAATGCTGTTCACATCTTTGAAACCTGATTTAGTAGCTACACTGGCACCCCACACACCCCCGAAGGGGAATTTTTCTGTGTTTCTTTGGTGCCTGGTAGCTGACATGTTTCAGTATATTTTATGATGTTTTCCAGTCCATGGAAACCCATCCACTGCTGCAGAATGTGTCCTAATCAGACTAAGTGATCCAAGCCTCCACGATTTTGCTCACTGTCCATCCTGTTCAAGGAAGCATTTCTGATATGAGCAGGACTGAGGTCTGGGAACTTGCCATCAGAGTCATTTTCCAGAAGAATATACACTTGCCATAAAATTAAAACATCCCAGCTGAAAATGTGACAGAGATTGCTCTCAATCCATCCTCCCTGTTGGACTGGCAACATACACAGGCTTCCTGGCTGCTTGGCATCGTTGGAGCCTGTCAGGCAAATTTCCGTTACTGGGACACTGGGGATTGACCCAGGATTAACATGTTCCCTGACCCTTGAGTATTTCGGGAAGCCTCACATTTCTGGTTCACGGTTGGGGATTCAGAGAATTTGAAAGCTCTTGAAAACATTTAGAAACACTGAAACAGAGTGAGGTTTTGATTGTTGCAAAATTAAATATTAGAATTTTCATTTCTTGTATAATTTTTTTCCAAATTTATATAGGAAGAAATGCTCAACATATTTAGCTATCTTTAGTTTATACCATAGTTGTTCCTCTATATGATTTATAGAGACCAGATAACCTTCTATCTTATACCTTTAACACGTAGAAGCAGTTGTTCAAGCCCAGAAAGGAGAAGCTGTACATATAAAAAAAAATATCTGTCTTTCTGTGCCCTGGTCACATCTGAAACAGGACATAGCCAGTTAGCACATTAAGGCTTCCAAAACTGAGAGGGAGTATCTTAAAAAAAAGTGTCTTAAGTTTCACCTTCATCAAATAAATTTTCTCTTAATGCTATCTCTGTTCTGGGTCATTTATTGTGTGCAGATGAGTAGGAACCTAATCTTCAGAATTTTTCATGAAGAGACAACAAATTTTTAAAGTCACCTCTTACCTAGTGATCTCAGTTTTAGGAATATCATGGATCACACTTTAGAAATTGCCTGATGAATTGTTACTGATTTTATAATGTCTGTGGCAAGGTGGCTAATCTTTGTGGCTAATCTACTTGGAAATCACTTGACTCAGTCTCACAGGACTTTGGTAGCTCTTACAGTCTCTTGTGGTGTGATTTGTGTGCCAGGATGTAGAGGACACCCACTAAAGCTTCCTCATAGCCTTGTATTATCCTTTTTGCAGTGAGGGTGAGCCAGAGATCTGTGTGTAGGAAGATGCATGGCACCTCTCACTCCTCTTCCTCATGCAAAGTGAGTTTCTGCTTCTTCCTCCTGAAGTTAGGAAGTCTCTGGAGGCAGTATCATGGCAGAGACATTTCACAGGCTTTGCCAAAGTTATAGTACTATGTTTCCTCCAAATTACTTAGACATTAATTAACATATTGCCTTTTTGCTAGTGCTGCCATTATTTACATAGAAATGAATGTTGTATTCAAGCATCCATAGTACCTATATGCCCACCCAAGACTCTTTGAGGACTTTCACAATGTTCTTTTATAATAAACAGGCAAATCCCAAGATAGCAACTCCAAGAAGCACTGAAAATAGTGCTCGGCTTTCTTCTCCCAGCTGTCTATCAGTCACCACTACTGTGAGCAAGGCACATAAATCTGCCCGGCTTTGCTCTCAAAACACCGAGGCACACAAAAGCAAAAGTCACACCAGGTAGCCGGATTGTTACAGACATCCTGATGTCCATGTCTGCCCAGTGGGAACACTGGTGCCCCTTCAGCCATTACAGAAGCATGATAAGGCAATTTAAAGTAGATTTTCTCATATGGATGAACTAGGTTTATATTAAGCACAGCTTTGCTCTGTTTGGTGTGCCAGCAGTTTGTTGTGGTGATTATAATATTCTCCCTTTCACATCCCTATTAAGCTGGTGTAACGTAGCCTTGATTATTGCAAGAAATGTCCTTCTACTTGATGATGCAATTAAGACCAAGATTCATTGCTGGGTAGATTTGGCCTTTTCTGTCAGTGGCTGTGATTTGTACTAGTCATGCTTTCCACGGTTTGTGATGTCCTGGTACCATAAAAAGATATAGCCTGTAGCATTTAGAGAACCAAATTGGAACCTATGTTTGCTATATGTGAAAACCAAAATAACCCAGCTATTGCTTTCTCTTTGCAGGAGATAGGGGAATGGCTGTACAAACTGCACATCTAAACAGCCCAAAATCTCTTTTTATCATGTGTGTGTCATGGAGGCATGGAGCCTGGTTGGGGGTGAGGGGGCATTCCCTGCCTTGCTTTGCACTTCCAGCTGTGTTTCTGCTGAGGTCAGTGTGGTTTACATGAATCCCAAAATGGGATCTCCACTCAGCCCCTGACCACGCAACAACACCCTGTTCCCCAGCTCTTGTCCTGTGAATATTCAGATGCTGTGGCAGTAAATACGTCATGAGTAATTCAGTAGATGGATGGTAAAGCAGTAACCAAATTGCTGCAGTAATATGTATACTATTTTCAAAGCATTCTGAATGGTCTATTGCATGTAAAATTAGATTAAAGAGAGCAATTAAAAGGGTAAACCTGTAAGAAGAGAGTTATACATTGTGGCTTTAAAACTAGAATTGACCACTTGAACAGTATGCATCAGCCACATCTCTTGCTTTTTATTGAGCCCAGAGGAATTTAAAAAATATTTCATTAGTGTTAAACCTGATAAATTCTTTCCATTAAACAAAGGGAAGCAAGTATAATGCAACACAGCTAGTAGCACTGAAGTGGTGTGAATGCTAAAATATATAAGGTGCTTCAGCTGGGGTCCTGTTGTGCACAGTATTCATATTTTGAAAAGGTTTGGAAGCTTCTCATTAAAGATAATGAGAGTTGCCAGGTGTCCAGTAGCTGATGAAATGAAGGACTGAGTCCAAATTATTTCGTTTATATCTTGTAAATGGATTTCTGTTGTCTTTTACACAGATTTCCAGTAAATAAACTAATACTTGTTAACCAGACCTCTGATACTAGGAGCCATTTGGCTGAATAAACTCAAAGATATTTTGAATAATACATTAAAGATGACTATATTTACTATGAATATGCTATAATTTATATAGGGTAGAGTTAAGATCTTTAGAGTTAAGTTTACTGGATAAGAACAGCTTTTATCTCAATATTAATGGCTCTTAAATATAATTTCATCTGAACATTTAATCTAAATTAGCTGTCTTCTGAGGTGATTATGTTGCTTAGATTTTTTTTTTCTTTAAACTAGACCATACATTTTCCAGCAACTTAGTTTGCTGATATTTGATTTGTGGTGATACAGATCGTATACAAGCTGGCTTGTTGTTTTTAATGAACTGGATGTGTTGTATAACAGGATTGCTAGGTTTGTGTTAAATTACAGCTTTGGGACTCATTATTATGAGATGTTATCTACTTTGAACCATCTTATTTTATCACAAAGAAAGAAATTGAATTTGCTTAAGGTGGCAAATGCAACAATGGATGGGTTGGTTGGTGAGTGTTTTGGGGCACCCTGTTGAGTTGATATATATTTTGTCTGATCTAATTCACATTCCACCCAGAAGATGCATACATCCACACATATGTCAGAGTCCATATAAAAAAGCCTAAAGCAGACAACAAGCACAATATATTGTTGAATGGTTAAACGGTGCTCTTTAGCCATTGGTCTTTGACTGTTTCAACTGTAAATTCATGAGATGCTTTCCTTAGGGCGTTTTGTTCCAATTTTCAGTAATGTGCATGCAGAAGCATGATGCATTTCTTCCTGCAAAAATTTAGCTTCTGCATGCAAATATTTCAGCACATACACAAAAGCAGTTATGCACTGAAGTTTAAGTGTGTGCAGCAGGATAAACTGTGTAAAAGCCAAACAATTACTGCTCCTTCGACAATTGCAGATGTATTTCGACAATTGGAAGATGTAACCTCTGTGTGTCATTCTTGGCATTTCTTTTGCTTTGAAAAACATGTTGAGCTTTCAGTCTAATGTAATGATGATATATGGGAAAATGAAGTAATTTTGTTTACTGAAATAATTTTAGCTGCTCTGCAACAATGTACAAAAGCACTACTGTGCATTGACAGAAACTATAGGCACATGACAAACACTTCTATTGAACAGTTTATATAAATGAAAAAGGGGTTCGATTCAAAGGTGATTTTAAGAAAATGTCAAAGGAATGTAAATTGGTTATAAACTGGTGTGACACATGCTTTTGTTTGGCTTCTACTTGGCTGCCCGTTACAACAGTGCCAGCTTCTATAAGTATATTGGGTATTTGGTACGTTAACATACAAGAAATACGTTAAATATGAACAAATTCCACAGTGAACTAAGTAAAAGGGTCCTTGAGACTTGTTTGCCCCCACCCTTTCAGCCTCTAACAGAGACTGAAGCAGTGTAAGGAGTGATACCCAAAAGGGGAAGAAAGGGTACAGCAAAGCAGGGGGAAGCAGGTTTTCTCCACTGATACAGCATCCCACCTCCGGCTTGCACCAGCTTACGCGAAGAGTGGTTCGGGCGTGGAGTGTATTGCTCTAACGCTTTCCATAGGCAATAAATTCACACCATTAAGGGCAGGAACTTGATGTCCTCTAGAAAGCTAGAGTGAAGGGTGCCTGCACAGACAAAGTGCTGGGAGCTGAGAAGTCCAGAGCCAGCAAGTCCCACAACCCATGAGCAGCGTTCATCTGTGTCTTGCTCCAGTTTGGCCTCAGAGTCACAGGGCAGAAAAATGCCCCCCCCGCCCCGAAAGTCTTAGGGCCTTTGCTGCACTGCAGAGGCAGCTGTCCCCAGAGCTCAAGTGTGGGTATGAATCCAGCCAAGTGGCCTCAGCCCTCCCAGTGCAGGGGGGTCACTTCGGCACCTCCGCGTTCATTCCTGGCCATCAGAGCTGGTGCATCCCTCTGGTCCTTCAGCACACCATGTAGGACACCAGGATTTTGCAGTGGTGCCTGTGGTGTATAGGGGCTAATGGTATTCCCTTGGCCCACTCAACACTGTGCATACACATCTATCCAGAGCGCATGTCCTGGCTTCTGGGAGCACTGCCATGGCAATTGCAATTTTTGTGTAGAGGTGTTTGAATTACTGCAGTTAAAGTCAGAGTTTTATGATAAATGAAGGTTTATTGATAGCTATGGGGAGTCAGATGTAAAATATCACATTAAAGTTTGTTCTTTGCAATGCAGCAGAACTACCTTCTCTTCAAAAGGAAGCCAATAAGCAACAATAAATATTTTTCTTTCAGAGTAGGCTTAGCAACTCATTTTAAATGAGTCTTCTAAACTCTCTGTGATCCAGCATCACATGCTGTAGAGGGGGAAGAAATACTAGCTATTTGCTCTCTGCGTTAATATTTAGGGTGGATAGTAATGCTGAAGCTGATATTGAAGTCTGTGCAGTTAATTTGGTTTTGTTGAAATAACCTTTAAATTATCCTTCCTTTAAACAGACTTTTTTGTGCATACTGATGTCCCATTCATGTCCAGTATTCTGTTTTATATCCTTTCTTGCTTCATCTTGGCCACCATTATTTAATAGGCAGGTAGGACAGTATATACCATATAACAGTATTTTTTTCCTCACTTTGCTTTCCTGGCTTAAGAAAGTTCCATTTTTTGCATGACCTTGGTTCTGGAGGCCTTGATTTACATTACATTAACAGCTTTATGGAGTCACTTTATAGTTTGCTTTATTGCAGAAAAACAGAACAGTTTTACTGATAGAATTTACTGTTCATTTTTTCCCAATTGTTTTTGGCATATGTTCATGTTTTGGCTTTTACATCACTGTTACTAGTAATTACCTTGCTTCCATTATTTTTCTTTAATAGAGGATAAATGAGCATGTGGTATTTTTCTTTAGCAGAGCCTGAGTATATTTGAGATATCTCTTACGATGGGGAGAATACTGTAAGCATGATTAATAGCATCATCATTGTAACATAATTTAGTTAGAAGGACTTATACAACTGATAGAGTGTCATGTACTTCTACTAAACTGCAATCTAAGTGAACTGTATTTCAGGTTTTTATATCCTCATTTCTGTCTTCTGTAAAGATATTACTGTAAGATTCATACAAGCGTCTTTATAGTCTCACACTATAAGCAGTGAAAGTTAAATCAGTTCTTCTTGCATGAAACATAGTTTCTATAAAATGTGAGTAATTATAATTCTGAAAAAGGAATAAATTAGTTCACTAAATACATTCATTGAAGACTGAAGTTGTGACTAGATGAGATCTTTTCCAGAATAAAAAGAAATTTAGTTTAAAATAAAGAAATCTGTCCTTGAAAGATGAGAGAAAAATTAAGTGTTTAAAGCAGATGATGCCTACAAAAACTTGCATTATAAGTAGTCCATGGACCTCATATATATAAATTAATCAGAGAGAATCAATATATGTCAGAGGCTACTAAAGGAGCTTTTGTTGGTAATTAAAAATATCTCTGTCTGTCTACTTGACCCAGCTTCTTGGATCAACTGAAATATTGCATTTTAATTTCACCTGTGTGTATTTTTACATGAAATTATCAGTTTTGATGAAATCTTTTCAAAACTTACTCACATAAAAAGAAGATTTTTCTAGGTTTTCACTGATTATTATTTTTTCTGGTGGAGCATTTTGTTTAGCTAAACCTGCCATTTGAGCCGTACGTTTTGCAGGGATTTTCTATACTTAATTTCACCTTTCTTTATGGTTAAACCTACATAGCTGTTGAGCTCAGGCTGTCAGTCTAGCCTAAGCAGCTTGAGTATCCTCTAGCAATTGCTCTGCTGACCATACCCCGGCAGGTGAGCATGCTGGCACAAGACCTTGCCATGTACAGTGATATGGTCTCTTCCACCAGTAAAGGGAAGCAAGCTTTACACTTGTGTCCCTTTCCAACTCCCACCTTCAGGAACTCAAAGTGAGCCGAGCAGTGCTTTTCCCCATCTCCATCAGCTGGCACTTCTTATTTTCTTATCACCCCCTTCTCTGTTACCAGTTTTCTCTAGCTTACATCCTTTCCGCTTTTATGTTATCAGACCACTGCTTTGCCCTGCCTGGTATAGTGTCTGCTTGTTAAGAGTAAAATCATACATCTTTTCAAATAACTCTGTAATCCTAAAATTGCAGAGCTCATGTCCCAGTCAGACCAGGATTCATGAGTATCATTTCCAGTTCTTCACAGAGTAGGTCATCTGCATTATTTTCGCTTTCCCTTTCTCTTCATGGTCTGCTGTATTTGCAGACAGTAAACATTTCAGATGGAGTTGTTTCACCCAGCGTGTAGCACGGTGGGGCCTCAGTCTTTGTGACAGCCTTTATGGGCAACAAAAATAGAATAGTAAATAGAGTCTCCACTAAATTATTGATTCTCATTAGAGATTCTCATCTTGGCACTCCAAGCAGGGTGCTTGTCCAGAAATATTTATTGTGCATATTAATTAGGGAAGGATGAACAAAAATGAAAAATAAAAGATCCATCACTTCAGTACTTCTTTTTATCTTACCTTTTATCTGGTTTGGCTCAGCTGGATAAGCTGACAGCTCCCTCGTTTCTGTATTCTGACCTCTAAACAGAGGTGCGCACATCTGGCTCTGCACTTCAGCCAGCAGAGCCACAGAGGGAGAAATAGTGATACTTCATCTGTTCTTGCTGCTGCTTGTACACCTTTGGCAGTTTCTTTGGCTTTATGCCGAGTCCTTGTACTCTTTTATTTCCTGTATTATCAAGGTGGAGAACAGAGTAAGTAGCTAGTTGGTAAGTTTTGACTTAACACATTGATTCACACAAGCAACACTGTGTAGACCCAAATACTCATGTAGGATATTATCTAATCATTTTGTACAGAAGAAGCTCTGTAAAAGCTAAGGTTCATATTCTTTCATCAGCCTTCTATGGAAAAATGGAATGGGCTTAAAATTAAGATCCCCTTACGTAATGGAAGTCATAATGAAGGGTATGGTTCATAAATTTCAATTGTTAAATTGTCTCAGTGGGAAAGGTGACTTGACATTCCCATATTTTAAGGATTTAAAATCCACATTCAACAATAATGGTAGAGAGTTTAATTATCAGCTTATATTAAGATTTGAATACGAGGGACATTTCAAGTCTTCTCTGTGTGAGCCATAAGCCTTTGGACTGAAGATTTCTCTTACCTCCCAAGACCCACATTTTACAGGTATTTTTATTGGGTGCCTGTTTGTAAAAATTACACCTTATGGATGCACTTAGCCTAAAAAATCAGAACCGAGCTATGTAAAAAAGAAGACAAGGAACCCAATTTAATAATTTCTTTAATGTTCGCATTTACAAAATATATTTTCCAGGAGCACATTTCATGTAAAGCCCTTTGGGAGTGTTTAAGGAGGTCACTAATGGCCATTAGACAAAGTAACCAGTAGTGCTCTCATCAGAGGCGAGGAACCTGTGCCTTTCCACTCCAACATGCAGCAACTCTTTGTGGTGCCTCCAAGCTCAGTGTATTAAAGATGGCAACATCCATAATGGAGAAAATGTTGCAGTTGCCTGTTATTCAACACAAAACCATTGTAGTTTATATGGATCTGTGCTCCCTAAGATTGAAAGTCCTACTATAGTAGAAAGTCCCTGTATGGCTCTTCCATTTCGGGCAATGGAGTCTGTGGTTTTCTTTAGACTTGGAAAGCACTGATAACATCGTGGGTGCTATTGTAATATAAATAAATAGTAATGACAACAATAATAGCGTAACATTGCAGAAAGTGATATTGTGTTTGTAACCACTGCTGAAACAGAGGTAGTGAATGATGACCATGTTTAGCCAGACTGCTGATGCAGGAATACAGAAACTGGAAAGATATCAACCAGCCTGATTTAAGACTTGGAGAGAGTACAGAGCTGCGAGATTGATAGCACAGAAAAGAATCTTTTGGTTGAGGTCCATGGCCTGCATCAGAGCTTTTGGGATTGATAGCACGCAGCACTATCAATCTCACAGCAGCAAATGGGACGACTATTCTCTGTGAAGAATGGGCCATATTAAATACCCTGACATCCACTAGATTGAGAACTGCAAAATGAGTAAGGAAGAGTACATGTTTGTAGAGATAATACAGTGCTGATTCTTCACGTAGTTTGTTTTGCAGCAAAAACCTCAGTGGCTATTCCAAGCTCAGCTCCTGGAAGCTGCAAGTCATGCTGGAAATAATAATAAGTATAAAAATGCAGAGAAGGTAGGGAATGTGTAAGGGAGAGTGACCACTTTTAAAAAAGTGCCAAAAATAAGCAACATATCTTATTGTTATCTGTTTACTATTTTCCATTTGTGTTTCATTGGATATTTTGAGTAGTACATCCTGGCCATTTTCATGGTGCATCTTCCATTCAGAAACTGGTGGCAAAAACTCTTCTTTGTTGTATCTTGTTCTTTGATTCTCTTTGTGTTATGAAGTTTGTGAAACTGAAAGCTAAGTCTGATTTAGGTAGACAAGTCTTGCTTCAGGTCTATGGAATTACCTGCGTAAATCTGCTTGCATTTATTATTTAATATTTTTATTTGATACAGCCATATCCTATAGAACATTATTCCATCAGAAAAGTATAATTTATTCACGCTAACATTTCAAGGGATGTGGAAATCACTTTTTTTACCGTGTGGATGCAGTTGCCTTAGCAAATATTGCTGCTTACAACACTACCAGATGCATTGCTGAATGAACATAACTACCTCTTGTGTGAAATGATTCGGATAGTAGCAATCCGCAGACAAAGCCATTAAAGGACACAACCGGAGCAGTAAAAACTATTGTTGCCTTCCAACAGTAGAGAAATGCATGAATGGTGGAGGATCACCCCTGAAATTTGGAGGTTATTTGCTCCTGTAAATCCTTACAATTTACTAATATGTTTAGATGCACAGCATAAAATTAGGGAAAAAAATGAAACTTTTGTAAAACAAAATTTTTTTTTTAAAGGTTTGTTCACAAGTCTGTGAAAAATTGACTTTTACCTAAATTCATCTTCTGTAGAGTCTGAAGGCAGATGGAAATGTTTATAGTAAACAAGGAGTAGCCAATTGCTCTTGCTGGAGGGAATTCCCAACTTTGAGTAATGTGGTACTAGATTTTAACGTTCACATGTGACATTATTTCTTTTCTCCTTTTTTATACTCTAGCTTTTTTGCCTCTTTTAGTAATTTCCTTAAGTCTTGTTTCAGAAGGCTACAGAATTACTTATATTATAGGTTTGCTGGGCTTGACTTTGATGGCATGACTTCTCTTAAATCCTTTTGGAGATAAGAGGGACTTAAAACATGGTGCACCACAATCAGGGAAAATTCTCATCTCCAGTGATTCAGGGCAGCACTAAAATAAAAGGATGGTGAGCTGTAAAGAGCATATCTCTTATCTGAGAAATCAGTATTTCCAGCATGTGATAAGCATTCTAGATAATGCTAAATAAATTGGTTTATTGTTCAGGTTTACTGTATTATAAATACACTGAGTTTTACTAGGAAAAAATATTTTTAAAAGTATCGATTTTTAAATGTGTGCTTTTGCACAACATTGGAATTAATGTTACAGGCTTGCTTACTGGAATGTACTGACAAAAACCAAAGCACAGTCAGATGTAATTTTAAGCATGCATGTGTCCATGAACTACTCATGAGAGTCTCTCTCAGGGAGAAGTACCTGGGGATGACTAACTGCTGGTCCAGCAGTTCAATAGGAAAAATAAACCGTTGCTCTCCTGGTCATTAAAGAAGACATAGAGGTAATCATATTTAGATTCTTACAAGACTTTTCTTAATAGTCCAAAAGGGATTTTGAAGTCAAAGGTGAAAACTAAAGTTAGCTGAAGCAGTTCCAGTGCTTGTGTGTCACAAACTCAGACTTCATAATGAATGTAGGAGGGAGGCTTATGCTGAACCACAAATGTTACATTAGTGTCAGATCGTGACAGATTGAAATAATAGACCTGTGCAGAGGAAGGCTGCGGTTGGCATCAGCAGAATATGCCCCTTAATTATAAACTGAATCTCCAAGAGGTAAAGCTAACATCAACTGAGCGCATAAAGAAAAAAATCCCATGTGTACAATATAGCTCGTTTGGGAAGACATCTAGATTATGGGACCTACCAATGACAAATGAAATTCAGTCCAGGTAAATGAATAAACAATAAAAAGAAAAGCTATTCATAAACTGGAGAATGTGCTGATATCTAGACAAGTAAAGCAATCTGGGTATTTCCGCATTAAAATAATCCCTAAAGTATTCATCCCAATGTGTACTGGCAATGAAAAACAAATCAAGTAGTGGAGTGAATTGAATTACTAGTCCTATGCAGTATAAATCAAAAGGAGATCCAAGCATTTTTATTGCTCCATATGGTAGAGTTGGCCATTATCTAGACTACTGTTTATAATACTACTAACATCAAAGTAGGAAAGTTAAAACTGCTAGAGAAAGTGGATTACAAAACAATCCGGAACAAGAAAAGTGTTAATCTAATTGTTAACAGAGAAAAACAGAACCATTCAAGTCAACAGCAGCCAAAGGGAAAAGAGCAAAGAAAAATTGTATTAATTCTAGGTTAGTGAAGGAAATTTGTGATTGAAAATAGATGAGGGAAATGGAAAACTAAGAGGATGTTTAGGCAAAATTCCGCATTCAGCCAAAATGCACATTTAATAACATGTGGTATTCCACTCAGTGGTACGGTAATGGAAGTGGCATTACCTGGAGTCCTCATGCATGCTGAAACGTATCAAAGAGGGGGATACTTACTGGATGAGCCTGTGAGCTGGATGCTCGGCAGCCATGTGTGAGTATAGTGTTGACTCCAACATGAGTGTTATAAGACAACTGATACTCTTCAGATCTCAAACACCCACAGTGATACTGCAGGAGTTATGAACAAATGAAATTAGGACAGGGTAATTTGTGAAATTAATGCTGATTATGTTTTTAGTATAAAATTCTACTTCTGCCTCTTGGATTTCTTCACAGCATTACCCAACTTTACACCATATGTTTGCACAGTCCTAGAAATTAGAGGTGGTTGAACTTGGTTGTGACAAGAATAGTGATGGGTGTTGAGCAGCATCTACTCCCTGCTGCAGCTTTCCTTGCTTATATTTCTGGAGGTCACTGGGCTGCTAATAAAAAAGAAGGCAACTCAGTAAATAGCCAAAAAGGCCAACAGAGAAAGGGTTAAGGGCAAAGTAAGTCAACCTGCTAAATATCATCTGGTAAGGACAAACACAGTAGCTGCTTGGAGAGGTTAATTGCAGCTGTCAAGACAGTTAGAGATCTTAGAGTGCAAACAGAAGAGTGACTTAAAATGAACTGCTGCTCCCTCACAAGGTCAATTAGGTGCACAGAGACCCTGCCACTACTGCCATAAAGCCTGGTTATCCCACACTGGTCTTGGTAGAAAGGTGCTCATGGATCTGGCCTGTAAGAGCAGTTGAAGCTGAACAGGAATGAAGTTTAGGCTACAGACTGACTGAGAAGGCGTTGTGGTATGATTGTTCTGCAGTGTGCTTTGGTAAGCCTATCTCACAGGCACAGCCATTGTCTTCATGCTGGTGCCACTGGTTGAGTCATAAACAGTGCAGAGCACTTTAAGACCTATTCACCTTTCTACTTGTGAACTGGCAGGTGGCCACCTCCTTAAAAAAGTCTTCTGGCATCCGCTGTGTTGATTTTTTCTGTTTTAGCTTTGTGCCCAAGGGAGGGCTAGCTGATATATTTTGCTGATTGTAACTAGCCTCAGGGCAGCTGACTTTGCCTTTTTGAAGTTATAACCTCAGATTTAGGAACTTGTGGACTAAAATAGCTCATCAAAGTATGCAGATGGGAAAGAGATTACCCTCCCTTTCCACTACATGGAATGAATTGAAATTTGTGGAGTCTCCAGTTATTGAGTTTTCTTTTTTATGGAAGCATTTGGCTTATATACCTCTGCTAGAACTAGAATGAATTTTAAACATGTTTCCACTGAGTGTAATTAAGCATATTAAAGCCTCGATGAATTGTATTGTCCTATGCCAAACTAAAGACTGCGAGGAATAAAAGGAACTAAAATGGATGTCAGAGTGAAACGAAGTTAACATTGAACACCTCCATTAAGATCAATAAAAAAAATTGTTGTTGTTCAGTGTATTTAACATTGTTCTGGAGATGTAAAATGAAGTGTCTCATTGTTGGTTAAAATTAAAACATTGAAAAGCTGCTAGGAGATCACAGGTAATATAGCTACCTGAGAATATATCACAATTCTAGCAGCAACTGGATAATTAAACCTTTGTCTCAAGTGTGAAACCTCTTGCATATAACAGGATACTGGAACTTGTGTAGGTGAAATGATAAATGGAAGCAGATTTTTTAATTCCTTATTTTTAGACACTTTGGTAAAGAAACCAACATTAAAGCTCAATTCAGTGTATTGCTTTTTATTCCCCAAACTAATATCTGTTGGTTTTGCATCAATAAACACATTAATCAGAAGGAGGAATATAGAAAACATTATTCAATGATCCAATAAAATTCTATAATATGAAGCTAGTAATGAAAAAAAATTGATAAATGAATGAGAACAGTAATATCAGATAAAAAACGTAGCCTTCCAATACACTGCTTATGGTGTTTGAATGAGTTTCAAAATTTAAGTGTGAAAAATTATTCTAACCTATCCTATTTTTAAGGGTCCTCTGAGCTCTTACCGTATAAATTTATAGCATAGTACTTAAATGTTGAATGGTTCTATACTTTTTTTCTGACATGACGGGGAACCCCTAATTAAAACAACGCACCATACATCTGGGAGAAGTATGTGAATTTTTCCCACCTTTGTTAAAGATTCTAGGGAACCTTTTGCAGCACAACATAACCCAAATTATCATATTAAACATTATTTCTCATTGTAAAGGTGTTACTGTCCTCTTCTACTTATTCTTATGTTCCTTGCTCACTTGATTTGGATGCCTATTCTCCTTATGTATTTTCATTCCCCATAAACTCATAAGTTGTTAACAGGAGTTTTTGATTTTTGGGAGGCAATTTGCCAAACTTTTTTGTTTGCCTAAACTGCTTCCAGTTTTAATGAAAATGGAATGGCAACAAGAAACCAAATGCTTTTGATTTAAAACAAATAAAACAAGTATCTGACACACGTTTCTTTTTCAGGAAAACATTGATGCTAACTGCATGTTTTCAAGTTGTGTGAGAAGTGTGGGTTTCCTTAGGCCTGTATCTAGGTGGTTTTCCATGTGTCCACCTGTCTTCTATGAGACAATAATATTTTAGTCTGATACTCTGGAAGGAAAAAAGGCTGATGCAGTCATAGTTTCAGTGCACGCCTGCTAACAACTTTTGAAGAAGTTGTTCACCAAAACTGACAAAGAAATCAGTGATTACTCCACAATGTTTTGTGAAAATAGGAGGCTACGTAAAGAACAGAGACCTAATCATTCTGAAAAGGCGTTGCTCTATAGGACATTGAAATTCTTGCACAAGATCATATAACTATCTCAGTTACAAGAAGAGTTTCTGAATAAATCCAAAATAAAAATCCACACATGGCCATGCTTTCTTAGCTCTGATGAGGACGATGGATTTTGTGTACATAGACTATTATATTGGCTTTCTCTTTGCGTTTATCTGTATGCACATCTAACAATATGCAGTCTTTGTATTTAAGCAAACAAAAAAGACATTGTGGTGTGCTAGGCATGATAAAATCTGTCCTATAAGACAGATTCATAAACTAAAATTTATTTTCCATGTTCTGAGTTAAAATAACAGCAAAAACCTCTTTAATTCAAATCATCTCACTTTGCTTTAAATTAAAGATACTGATCTAGTTCCTCCAGTTTCTGTAAAATTTGACACCCCCTCCCATTAAATAGATAATTTTAAAATATGAAAAGCAGTTGATAAAGGTGAATTTTTAGACTACTAGAACAGAAGATCTTCTGGTGGATTTTGTCACCAACACATGTTCTCTTAAAACATACTAGTCCTGAAAAGTTAATGAAATGAATTTATGCTTCCTAGAAAAAACAAATGGGAAGTTTCTGTTTTCAGTGTAACTCCATTGACTTCCATGGATTTTCTGTTGATTTATGGGAGTATGAATGAAATCAGAAAGGGCCCAGTAGAATATGCCGTAGTTTACACAAAAAGGATTTATTGCAAGGACTCATCAAAAGAATTTTTCAACATAATTTATAGAACTGTTTACTGACTATAGCTGACCTTCAAAATAGCTATTAAATTTTCACTCTAAGGACTGCTCTGTATATTTAACTAAAATCTCAGTTTAGAAAGGTTGCCAGTACTTTTCTACTTAGTGTCTATGTTTTACCCTCAGTTTCAGTGGAAGACAAAAATTAATAGCTAGAAAATACATATCTTTTCCACTTAGAATTGACAAGAAGTCCAATAATTTTTGATGAATAGTCTTATTTTATGACTCTAAATGTCCACTAGACTCAATGTGCTGGGTTAGGCAATATTTATTCTTTCCTGTTTCCATGATGTGTCCTTGTAATCATCATGTCTCTGGGAATTTGTCCTGACTACATTTATTGAAGTATATTGGATACTGTTTGTGTGCCAATTGTGTGACTGAGGTCCACTCCTTCTTGTGTGTGTGCTAGAGTGGAATACCTTCTCTGCACTTTTATTAGGATCAAAATTTCCTTTAACCATATTCTAGTCAGAATATGATACTGCCATGCTTTTATAGGGCAGAAACACCCTTTGAAAAAATGCTGGAACGTGTTAGCTAATCCTTTTCAATGATGCATTTTTACAGCCTAATCAAGATAAACCCCAGGAGGGAAAGAGAGGTTTGCGAGATGGATCTGTGCCCCGTGTGGTTTTTCAAATGGATTAAAAGTCCATTTTATTAACAGAGTGCAGTGTAGTATGAAATAAACCTGAAAGCATATGGTTTTTCCCTGCCGGAGAGCCATAGGTTGAAGTTCTGCTGTGATTTTCCCAGTCTCAACCTCCCTCTGCCAGGAAGCTTCAACAGCATTGGGCCAACAGCTGCACCTCGCTGCTGCCGTTGTTTTGAGGCTGCAGCAGTGGCAGCAAGTTGGATGGGACATTGGTGCCAGACTGACTGAGCCGACCTGATTATCCAAGGCTGGAGAGGGTGAGGTTGGGAGTGCTTCACTGGAGGTGGCCCATGGTTTTGGGTGGGCTTGAGTTTCTGCAGACTGGCAGGGGAATGTCCCCGAGGTTGTGCTGTGAGAGGGCAGGATGAAAGGCAGTGTGTATGGTCTGCATGGCAAGATCCTGCCCCAGGCTGTGCATGGGCACCATGCCGTGCTGCTGGAGTCATAGAATCATAGATTTATAGACTGGTGAGAGTTGGAAGAGACCTCAAAGATCATCTAGTCCTTGAACACCTCCAGGGATGGGGCCTCCACAACTTCTCTGGGCAACCTGTGCCAGTCTCTCTTGCTTCCCGGCAAGGACAATCTGATCCTTCATCTGCTGCCAAAGGCTTGGCCAGACATAGCCTTGTATGCCTGTGAGCAAAGAGAAATGACATTCCCCATGTGCCACTTCCACACTGTGGACAACATATAGCTGTAGCTGAGGTGGTTGGGTTTTAGGCAGCATTTCCAGCTCAAGTGACCCCTTTCTGTCTCTGCTGGAAAAAAAAATGAGGTCACTTGGTTACGTGGTATTCTTCAAGTCCACCTCTGTGATCACTGTGGATAGGCCTTGGGTGGGGTGTACCAGTTATTTGTAAATTACATTTTATTAGGGAAAATGTTCATGCACTTTCTTCCCTGTTAATTGAATAGCTTTCTCTCTTGAAGAAAAAAACAGAGTTTGATCTCAAGAGTGCAAGTGCATCTGCAAGATAAAGCTGAACTCTGGGACTATTTCTGGTGCTCAGCCTTTTTCTTGAGCCTCTGTTCTTTTCCCCACAGCTGCCAGGGCCATGAGGGATAGGTTTTGCTTTCTTCAAAGTGAAGTGCCATAGCATGGCTCCCACAAGAGACAGCCAACACCAACTGTTGGTTGTCCAGGGGACAACCAGGGGAATGCTGATGTGGATATTCATAAAAGCTGTTCAAAACATTCTTACCCATGTTGCAAACCGAGCCCGAGATTTCCTCACATGCACCACAAAATATCCCACGTAGTTCCCGTAGTTTCTGTTGTATTTCTTAATACTTCCTCCCAGAGCTTCAAAAACGTTTTAAATGAAGTCAGTTGCAGCTGCTCTGTCAGGAATTCACTAAGCACTGCAGCCACTGAAGCAATTAAAAAAATTGCACAGAAGGTAATTAAAAGCCTTACTGGTTCTTGCTATTAGACTGACATTTTAAATGCCTCTAGATGTTTTATTGTGCCAATAACCTATTTCCCTAGTCTCAAAGAGAAATACAACTGACATCAGTAATTTACTAAAGTATTCTACAGGTATCATAACGTTCCAACTAGAAATCTATATTAAATCACTGTAGTTTTCTGTTCTGCGCAGTCCTTGCCGCACAACTTAATGAAACAGTGGTTATTTGTTAATGGGTATTAGAGCTTAGTCTGTTATTCTCATTCCCTGTAGTGAGCTGTGTAATATTTGTATTACTTGTACACAAAGAGATGCCTTCTGGTTATCATGAGCATGTGGGCTGGGGGAAGTTAGGCAGAGATTCTCCTTCTTCCGCACAGCAATAGAGCAGAAGTCCTGGTTTATTGTACAGGGCAATGCAAGTGGCCTTTCTCTGCTGCGATGGGCTTTACTAACAAGTAGGGCTGTACAGTATGTGGCTGGCTGCTGTCCGCAAGGTCTGCAAGGACATAGCTCGGTTTCTCAGTGCATCTCCATCCTCAGGTCCTGTGTCTGCAGACAGGCTGATGGAAGGAGGTCCCTCCTGGAGACTTGAGTCAGTCCCCACAGCTAGAAAAGTTAGGCTGTCTTAGTATATCCCTTCTCAAACCCCGTTTGTGTCCAGAAAGGAAAGCTGTCAGGATATTAGGCAGTTTGCTGGCTTTCAATTCATGGTCCAAGCAGAGACTTTAAAAGGATGCAGGGAAAACCTTTTATTATAACGTTTTCCCTGATAGCCTCAAAAGGTGAACATGCTAATCCAGTGACTTTTCAGTGTGCAAATGAACTACTATTATTTGTCACTGATAGGAAGTTAAAGGAAAACAACATGACAGAGAGGAAGATAACTGGAGGTTGCTTAAAGGTTTTCCCCTTGATTTATTTTGTAGATCCCATGGGAACATAAAAGCAAACCAGATTTCAAGTATATTACACTTAGCTGTAGAGCATACAGAAGTAAGACTATACCAAACTGCATTATGTTGTAGATGGTATAATGTCTTGAAGTTTGACAAAATTATTCTGACATGTAAGCACAAGGAGCAGCATTAATGCTGAGCTTTCAACTTTTATTCCATTTTTTTTCTCTCCTGGGTCACATTAATACTGTGTAAACAGGGGTATTTCGGAAGGTATTTCAGCAATAAACAAACCCACACATATTTCTGTGACCCATAAGAAAGCCTACACAGGACAGCTCACATTGACCTCTGTGGTGTCTTTTGAATCATATTCTGCTGATCAACGCTTCACGTCTCTACAGTTTGCATCAACAAGAATGTAAAATGGCAAAACTCTCTTGGCACTAATCTCTCAAGCCACATCTAATTCTCTTTTTTAATGAGGCATCGAATTATTCCGTACAGTGAGATGCCTGTCAGTTTGCAGCAATAGCTCCGTGCATGCTGCTATGCCACCAGAGATAAACAATCAGTAGGACTGATCAGGCAGGCAATCAGTTAAACAAATCTGAGTAGAAAAAAATTTGCACATGCACTGCTCAGGATGAAATAGATATTTTGATAAAGTTGCATAATGAAAATATGTGATGTGCGAATACATTGACTGGCAGTAACTAATTAATAGAGAGTTAGCTTTTGCATAAATGACACATTTTCTAGAGTTTCAATGGGAGGAAAGTCTAGAGATCAGAACATGGAGATCCACGGTCAGTTCCCCCATTTTGCCACAGATTTAGCCTTGAGTCATTTAGTTTCTCCTCTGTGTAGCAGCTCCACTCCTCTTTGTAGAGACAAAAATAATAGTGGAAGGAACACCTCCGTAGGGCAAGGGTGGCCCTTCTTTTCAAGGGGAAAAGGCAGGGAGTAAGTTATGTACTTCTGTGAGAAACATAGGGCAGGCAGCTATGTTGCTGGCCATCCTCTTCCAGGCTGGACATCGGTGAGTGTGGCAAGGTGCGGATGTAAACAAGAGTCAGCAGACGGGTCATTGCGGTTATGTGACACTCATTAACTGGTTATGTAGCATATAAATTTTTTAGGGGAAAATGGTGTCAATGTAGCAAGTAGTCTTAAAAAAAGACACACCATAAACCACAACCCAATTATATCCTCCCTGCCCCTGCCGCTAAGCCATCCTGCCGATACTTGCCATCATACCCATGAGCACCACAACGAAATAGTAGATACCTACTCATACCCCTGGGAAATGATTCAAGTATTGCTGGTGATGTCTGGATTACTGTTTAATAATCTTTGTCATGATCTCATACCATTAAGCCAGAAGTGATTCAAGCACTTTTGGTCACTCAAATCTGCTCTGTTGTTCATTAAGTCAATGGGTTTCTATTGAGTTTGAAGGGCAGCAAAAAATCAAAGCAGGCATTTTATCACCTGATTTTGCTGCATCCTGGTTTAACTCTCACTATTTAAGGCCCAGTGATGGATATATTGATTTCTGCATTTACCTACATCCTAACCAACACATTATTTTCTCTGGATTTATTTATGCTCAAAGGGGTTCTCAGCTGCTTTACAGAATCTTTTTTTTTTTTTTTTAAACTCATCTGTCACAAAAAATCTCACCGAGTATCAAGATTTCATTGAAAATCCTTGTCCTCTACTTAGGTTAGAGTGTACTGAGTGTCTTTTAAAAAAGACAGGGAGGATTCCTTTCTAGCAAAACCCTGTGAAACTAGACTCCCATGCTCTCTCGTCTTTGCATATAGGAAAGATACCTCTGAGAAAATTCCTTTTGAGCTTTGTTTTACAAAAGAGTAGCACATCTGAAGAAGTCACCATCCAGCTGCTTGTAACAGGTCTTGCTGCCAGAAGTTATATCTCTCCTCCAGCCCGCTGGCTGAGCTGCTCGTGGGATTTCTCCAGATGAATCATTTAGCATGGACAGCTTCAATAATAACAGGTTCTTATCAAGCAGGTGAGGCGGTGCAGCTGGATCCAGCAGAGGACACGTGTCCACAGCTTAAGGGAATATGGTTTTACAGGGAGAAGAATCCAAAGCTCTTGAAAGAGGTTTTCTCTGTCTAACGTGAAAGTCTGATGTGAAGTCTGGTCCTCTAAAGCTTAATAAACATTTTAACTAGGAAACATATAGATGGTTAAGTTTAACTGAGTAATAGTCTAAGAGTGTTTGGGTGGGAAACTTGGCTGTTTAGGCAGAATTGTAAAGTTGTGAGCTAATTCACTGACATGCAGTGTAATTTGTGATTAAGGTTATCTGCAATATCTAACCTTTTAGTAAATGCCAGCTGCATAATGACTGTCAGTTTTCTCTCCTCAGATATTACACTGCAGAAGGTTCTATCTGACCATAAGAATCTATTTAATAAGACTCTAATGGGAAATGACCAGTATCTGAGTATTACAGATTAAAAGTGACAATGCTAATTGACTGCAGAGGTATCTACATGAAGAGGGACCAGAAAAATCATTTAAGTCTAAATGAAATTGGACTGATTTGATATTTGAAAAAGCATTACATTCCTCTTGTGTTTGGCAGCGTGAATTAATTGCTCCCTGTGTCAGGCAGAACCGGTTTCTGTGTAGCAATAGGCTAAAATTGGTGGGGAGTGAAGAACATTAACTTGGGGAGTTTAGAAATACGTATTAGTTTCCTAAAATTAGAAGTATATGGGAAGGTTTGTATTGTATGTAATTTTTATGGTGAGGAATGAAATTATATTTTTTATATGCAGAAATCAAATTCTAGAAAACTTTTAATGATTCGATTGTGTGGATTTGTTATTGCTAGTAAAACAAATGGGGTGCACAAGCACATTTCTGCTCTGAAGATGCAAATTTAATTACCTTTCTTCTTAGCTTTTCAAAAAGTATTTAGCAAATAAATAGAACAGGGAAATAGAAAATCACAGTTAGATTTTCCGAGGAGTAATTGGTAGGAATCATTACAGTAGGAAAATGATCATACATGACATATGTTTATCTGAAAAATGACTTAAAATCATTAGGTATCAGATACATGCATGTGCTTAATTTCTATACAGTTTGCTGTGCACAAATCTTTACTTTCAGTTGAAGACATTGCAGTATAAATTCTCTATATGATTTTTTAGAGGTCTAAGACATAGCATTGATTCCAAGGAACATGCTATGTGCATAGAAAATGCAACATTTTCATATGTAGATGCATAAAAATGTTTTGGAAAATAAACATTAGACATCCTTTAAAAGTCCCAAGATACTGAGAAAAATTCTCTTCTAGCATGCATCTATGAGCTTCAAAATACTATCGGAAAATAGTTGTAAAGATACAGAAAAACCTTAGGGGTTCGATACATGCTGCCACCGTGCCCCCCCATCTAATCAAGTTAAACATCTTGTGTATTACAGCAGCACGAGCCACCTTGCCAGATTTTATCTTATTTTATTTTATTTTGTTTTATTTTATTTTGTTTTGTTTTATATAAAAATAGTGTTTCAGTTCTCTGGTTCTTTTTAGAACCTACATGAATGCAGGAAAAACTGCCAGTGAATTCAATACAGAATTCAGTGAGTTAATACAGCAAACAGTTATGTATGTGCTTAAATTCAGTATGTGAGCAATTCTGTTGAAGTTGGAGGAACATGTGGCATGGTTCAAACTAAATGGATCCATAAGTCTTTGCAAAATCATCTGCTTAGCGTCTCTGGTGGAAGATAAAGAAGGAAAGAAGCACGGTAATTTTACAGGAATATGCACTGAAATATGCCCTGCTTTTCACTGACCCTGCTGTATCCCCAGCTCACACCTAGGAATGTATGCAATGTACTCTGTGGGACATTCTACCAATGCTAAGAAGGAAATAAAGATGGGAGACAAAAAAAAATAATAATTCTAAATTCTTTGAAATACTATAATTGTGTTATTGTACAATTTTCAGATTAAGGTTCGGGTAGATTATTTTTAAGGTAATATTTTTTGTGTTCTGCTTATATAATGCATAGGATTAAGGCAAAATGAAGCCTGTTCTTAGAGTCCAGAATACAGGTTACATTTACTTTTATACAAGAATTGATAGACCATTCATATAGCTGCTGCAGTGTAAAATAATAATCCACAATTACTTACACAGCATGGAGTTGGGAAACATATCAAAATAATCAGCATGAAAGTGAACAATAGAATGTGTTGAACTTAAATATATGGTCTAATTCTCCCGTTGTATCAGTTTTAGGCCAATATATCTATTGCAATATAAAAAACTGACACAAATAATTTCACTGATTCCAGTGCAGCTGGTCCTTAGATAAATGAAAATGTTTAGACTTTCATTCTGTGGTTTTTAATTTGAAATAAAGTGTACAGTGTTTTTATTGCCTTTGATTTGTTGTAATTAAAAATGAATCAGTACAGTGCTAAAGAAAAAAAAAGTGTGTGAATATTTATATAAATACTGTAACTTTGGTTAAATTTGATCATAATGGCCATTGAGGTCTTTCTGTTGCGCAAGCTCAAAGCTTTTTGAAGCTGGTCTGCATAATTCAGTCAAATATAGATATCATATAAATGCATATTTATATTTGTTATTCAACATCCATATTTGAAGTCATATCTTTGCATTCAGCTCACTAGTAACTTGACTTACCACTCTTGAGGCTTAAATATCAAACTCCAGTGTCAGTCTTTTCATAAGTAATCTATAAACTGCCACTTGCTCATTCTTGATATTGGGAGGAATATTTTTGAAACCTGGCTAGATTAGCAAGTCATTGGATTGATTCATACATGTTCTGCAAAGGTCAAAATTGACCAGGTTTTATTACAGAGTAACGTACCGATTAACTAGTGGCTAACTTGGTGAATAAAGTCATTTGGTTTTCTCTCTACAAGAACTCTACAGTTACTTTACCCTGTCCTTTAATCTTGGCTTGCCCAGGAATGAAACCATAAATTGTGTTTGTAATGACATTCTTATGGTGAGCAGTGGTATGCAGAGGTTCTGCAGAACAAAATTTGAGACCCTCATCTATATGATCTGGTTTATTGGGCCAAATTTAGGACCCTAACACCACTTTATATCAAAACAAGCATTTCCCCTGCTGTACAATTCACTTGCTTTTGTCTGGGTTAGGTGCTTTGCTTCTCGTACATCTAGACATCAGTTGGGAAAGTCTGCTCCCCTCTGTGCAAACTACATTTTGATAATCCCATAGCTGAATACTGGAGATGACCTCTTTCTCAGCTTAAAACATAGGTGAGAGGTTGTTTCATGTCTTTTTATGCTTTTGTATTAGCATGAGATGTAATTGTAGACAGAAACAATACATTAGCCCAAGAGGGAGATCCACATGAAAGTACAAGACATGTTTCCCCAAAATTATATTTATTAAGCATTGTAGAGATTTTAAAAATATGACAGAACAAAAGTCCTGAAATATTTTACTTTCAAGAGTTTTAGCCAATTTTCAGTCATCTCTTAACTAACTGTAAAGCAGAGATTATATTTTATATTTTTCCCTCATAACATAGTAGAAGGACAAGGAGAGAATGAATATAAAGGTAAGGAAGGCTACCTTTTCTGAAGATCACCACTATGGAGAGGAATGTGTGCACGGGTTTGCACGAATAGCTCCAGCAGACAGCATACAGATAAATCATTTCTAATACCACAAGACACACCAAAATATAGTTCCGGTATTTTTTTTCCTGTTTTATCTTCCTCAGTTTATATAGGAAAAACGCACATATCCATTAAAAATATGGTTTACTTTTTATTTTTTTAAACATCAATATTTTGCCAGAATCATTTTTAACCTAACTGTAGAATCCATCACTGTCGATAGATATAAGAATGGCTTCAATTTTTTTTTTCTCTCCAACAACTTACCATTTTGACATGTAAAGAAGAGTCATTTTGTAAAATTCTAAACTTTTACAAAGGTAAGAAATGGCAAAATAATAACAACATTTGTCTTCTGTCAAGAAATATTGACATGGTATTACTACAGCAAAATTGGTTTGTGTTCTGAAGTGTGTCTCATAGATAAATCAGATTTGAAACTTTTTTAAGCTAACTAAATTGTACTTTACTACTGATATATATAAGAATATCAAGACACATGATACTGAATTTCTTTTCTTTTTTTTTTCTTTTACAAAAGTGGGATAAAAGCACTTCAGTTTGCAAAAAAACATTTCCTGCTCTTTATCTGCCTTTACTTTTTTTACACTTCACTGTAATGTGATTCACCATGTCAATAAGTGGACAGTGCATCCTCAGCCTCATACATAAATAGGTAGTGGTGAGATGATTTATATACAGATTTACAGAAAAATGCCTTTTCCTTGTCAGATTAAATAGATATCATTCCAGCATTTTAGGATAAGTACATTTATATTTCCACATAATTAAAACGTGGGTGAGACAAAGCCAAAATGGCTTTGTAAAATCTTTAGAGGCATTTGATGTTTATCAGACTCCGTGCTGAATACTTCTGCAGTAGTTGTACGGCTTGGTGAAGGACTTGCAGAAGATTTGGAAACCGCTGCTCCTCGTGGTCATGCTTTACTGAGAGTTGTTAAGCTGACATCTGGCTGAGCATCTTCTTGCTTCAGGGCATCCTCCATGCCGTCATAGGAGGTGCTTGGCCACTTTGCCAAATGCATGGCTTGAACTGCTTTCTTCATGCCTTGCTTTAAAGAACACCAATGGCTTTCCCCCATGAACTTGAAAGGAACAGCAGCAAACAATTAGCAGTTCTTCAATACTAGAAAATATCCATCTGCTCTTGGCACAACTGTTTGTCAACATATAAATAGCTACACTACCAGCAAATGGAGCAATTTTCTGCATCTGGCTCATACTTCCTTTCCTCCCTATGCAAGTGACATTTGCAGTTCAGTAAAAGGAATTAATATATTCACAAAAATGTCAGTTCCTGACACGTTATTTTAAAAGGAATAATTTCAGCAAATAAATGGAAACATGAAGATTCCTAGAAATTTTTTGTCTTGTTTTTTTTTGTCACTGGAGTACACTTTCATACTCAAAGAGGGGTAAAGAACATATCTGATGGGCTGTGTTTAATTTTGCATTGTGTAATTAGTTACCTGCTGGAGTTTCTCACAGCTTTTCCATTTGCTTGTATAAGGGCTAATCCCAACTAAGAAAGAAACGAGTCATTCTGTGACCAGTGGAACTTATGAAGCTTCGTTTCCTGCAGCTCCCTCCCATGTGGTTTCTCTAGTGTCTAATAGCTTGGTTGAGTTCACGCTGCAGGTTCTCCCACAGTACAATACCCAGATTAGTTCCCTTTCATTTGACTTTCAATTTTCACAGAACAAGCACAAATTTACTTTAGATTTAACATAATGTGGAAATATGTTTCATTTCTTTTTAAAGAATCAAGTAAAAACATTGGTGCTTTAGAGCAGCCACAAAGCTGCATTTTACTTTTTCCCAATTAGCTGATGATCATAAATGTTATCCGCTGTGTAATGGGCACAGTGGTAGTGCTTACATGTCTGTAGTTGCCCTTGATCCCACCATTGGGCTTTCTGAAACACTGCAGTAGTTTTGAACATTTGGAAGAGGCAAATAACCATAGTTTCCACAGATATCAACAGATGTCGAGTAGGAAAACTATTGCTTTTTCTACAACAGCCTTTGCTGTTTAGAAGACAGAAGATGATATATTTTTGATGGCTGCTATAGAGGATGCTTGGAATTCCAAGTCTTCAGATTTGGAAGCTGTCACACCTGTGACAGGTAACCAGGCACGCATCAAACCTAGATCTGTGGAGGAAAGTTTGGGTTGGCCCAAGTTCTGCCATGAAGGCATGGGCTGACTGATATATTTCCATCTGGCATCTCCTCTTCCTCCCATAATTCTGTTTAATTGCATGAACGTGCAAGGGACAACTACTCTGTCTGTTGAATGCTGAATCAATGAACCCTGAGCCTTATAATCTAATCAATACACAATATAGTAAGTGACTGGTAAGTCTGGTTTAGTAAGTTCAGTGTTTGTTACATTTTTGGACTCTTAGAAAGTTTAATCTGTGAGTTTTGATCCTCTGCGGCAAATTTGTTAGTCTGGTTTCAGTTAGCTTCATTTAAATCCAGAGAAACTTCATGGCTTCCAGTTTTCCTGTGACCAGGATGCATTTGGAGGAATAGATGGAGCATGTAGCTTTGTTTTGACTCATTTTTTAATGCACTTACTAAACACATCTGTACTAGTGAGATATTGATGGAAAACTTTTACAGAAATAAAAGTGACAAGGCTCCAAGGGGTTCTCAGTCTCCATTCCAGATTGAACTGGAATTATCTCTTGAACAGTCAGGTGTTATTGCATAAATGTTGACAGATCCCAGCTGGCCAAGCTCTGATCTCATACCAATTTCATTCCCTTTCAAACCCACTGGCTTCTGTGGTTTCTCCATTTTAAATTGGCATTGCTTAGACATTCTCATCCTAAGAACTAAATGTTCGTGTAAAGCAATTTGGGAACTGAGTATTTTGCAAGTTTCTTCCTCGTGTGATGGTGGCAGAGATGTTTAGGATTCTGAGGAAAATGCCAATATTGGTCAGAAAGGACACAGGCACAGTCTCTTACAAATGGACCTCCTTGTCATTATTGTCATTATCTAGATCTTTGCAGATGCTTAGGTTTGTTATCAAACGCCTCCCTAATATAGGAAAGTAAATGTAATCTCCATGGGCTGGATGCTTTCTTCTATAAATTGCAGTCAAGGGTAGGTTCCTGTTATTTGCAGGCACTGTGTGCTGCTAACCTAGTCTGTTTTAAAATCAGCATTCCCTTTCGAGGAAATTAAAGTGGAGAGAGGAAAAAAACCCTGTTGCACGCTCCTGCTGAGCTGGTCCTTCCAGATTGACTGACTGAACACCAGGCATTGGTATCAGTCACCTGAAATCCACAGGCTGGGACTCATAGGGATTGAGGATCATTTAAATAAATTGACTCTACCATTACCATTGAGGAGTAAGTCTATGACATGCTCTGTGCAACAGCCTGGCTGCATGCAAAGGCTTGTTGTGTCGCAAATCTACTTCCAGGCCTGCTTGTTACTCTAAATTTGTTGCTGAAGGAATTTGGTGCCTTTTTTCCAAGCTAAAGGTGACCAGCCACCGTGCGGGCATGGTGCTAGTGAGTGGGGTTTAAGCTGCCTGCAGAGCTCTCCTTGACCTGCAGATGTCCTGCTGTTGCTGTGTTTCTGGGCCCCTGATGGAGAGACTACTCATTTCATGAGTTGTGAGCTAACCTTGAATTAGGGTGTGCATCCGCAAGTGGCAAGACTGAAATTTCCAAATGAACTTGGAAGAGAGAAAACTTGGAAGGTTGAGACTGAGAGTTGCCAGAGATAAAAGCCCAGGACAGCTATGCCTCAGCTCTTAAGGTTCATAGTAGCCTCTGGTATCAGCATAAATTTGACTGAATTTGGGACCCCTTAAACTAGGGAAACACTCATATCCAGTTTGGCTCATTATTAAAGAGAGTTTTGGATCCAGATCATGTCTGCATAACAGANCCTACTCGCTTCATGAGTTGTGAGCTAATCTTGAATTGGGGTGTGCATCCGCAAGTGGCAAGACTGAAATTTCCAAATGAACTTGGAAGAGAGAGAACTTGGAAGGTTGAGACTGAGAATCACCAGAGATAAAAGCCCAGCACAACTATGCCTCAGCTCTCAAGGTTCATAGCAGCCTCTGGTATCAGCATAAATTTGACTGAATTTGGGACCCCTTAAACTAGGGAAACACTCATACCCAATTTGGCTCATTATTAAAGAGAGAGCACTAAACGTTTTGGATCCAGATCATGTCTGCATAACAGAGTTTGAATAATTAAATTTTCTTCTAATCACAGATTTGTCACATGCCACACAGGTTACTTCTGAGATTTATGGGAACCTGCTTCAGAGCATAGTTGATGCTTGTCACATCATTGAGATAACTGTGGTTTGGGAGTTATTTAGCTGCTTAAAGTATATGGAGGAAATATTTGTCTGCTTGTATTTACCTACTAGACTAGATATTAACTGAGAAGATTTTACCAGAAAATCTTGATTCTTGGTCTAATAACATTGGTGACAATCGATGGCATTAATGTCAATGTCTAACTTATATGTATTTACATAAACTGTAATATAGTAATAAATCGCCAAACATTATTTCCTTCCTATTAGCAACTGCTGCTCTAAGTCTTAAGCAAGACAATCTGAAGCCAAATAACCTTATTTCCACCTTCTAGGAAAGCTGGTTTTGGTATTCCTGTTGCTGGGTGTGTGCTCCTCCTCTCTACAGTGCCATTTCATGGTGTTTGGAGGACTGGGAGATGTTTCATCTGCCCAGAGTTTGAACCCTGTGACCATTTCACTGAGACTGATTCAAGTGGAAACGTTTCTCTCATGTGCAGAGGAGGAAAGATTTGATTGTTGAGTAAATGTGATGTTAGAGTGTAAAACCAGGATGATAGTCTGCCTAGGTTCTTTGGAAAAAGCAAGGTGATTTTCAATATATTTCCCTGAGAGAAGAGTAGCTCCTCTGTTAAATTTTTATTATGACTTTTCCGTGATAAAAGGTCAAGCACAGCCTCACAGGACATGTGAGGACAATGTCTGAATTAAGAAACATGCATTTGATATATCCAGCTGCAATAACAAAAAAAAAGGAAAACTCAGACAGGAATTTCAAGTTACATACTTGGGAGAGTTTCTTCCCATCCTTGCAGCCCTTCCCATTACTTTGTGGATGCCTCAGTGGGTCTAGAAGGAGACAGATACAGTTCTAGTGATACAAAGCTTCATCTTGGTACCCTCAGATTCAAGACTGCATCCTGAGGCTCCAGAATTAAGTAAGATTACTAGACGCTGGTTCATGGAGCACAGGACTGATGCGTTACCACTATGATAGTAAAGGAAGTAATAAAAAAAACCCTACAAGCAAACAAAACCCCAAACCAATCAAAAACACAACAACAAAACTAAAAAGGAAGCATTTAGTGAGTGATAACAACATTTTGCGTTAGTCCCTAAGAGCTTAGTGCCTTGAAATATTGTGCCCAGGCTTTGCTTCTAGAAGTTTAAGCACACATAAATAGCACAGCAAATCACAATAGCACCAATGGGTGTTCAGAGTTGTCATAAGATTTCTCAGGCATTTCCATTAGTTTCTTTTCAGGGGCTTATAAGCAGCATGAATTAAATAGACTTGTTTTGTAACTGTTACCACTTTTTAATTTTCTATACGACAACTCCCTTTTAATTTCTCATTCAGAGCAGCAGAGCCCGGGGCAGAGTTACTGTGCATATGCTGTGAACAAGCTACACACACATACACACACACA
The DNA here is from genome assembly GCA_008711295.1 of Anarhynchus alexandrinus. Taxonomy (NCBI): domain Eukaryota; kingdom Metazoa; phylum Chordata; class Aves; order Charadriiformes; family Charadriidae; genus Anarhynchus; species Anarhynchus alexandrinus. The sequence goes on from VUYV01000047.1 coordinate 5,206,063, forward strand.
TAATTCTGTCTGTACAAACCAGAGCAGAAACAGAACACTACTTCACAGTCAACATAATTGGCAAACAATGGCCTAAAAAAATGATATTCTTTTCAACGGTAGATAGTGTGGGTTTTAAGGGATTTTAGTTTGCTAAACTTTATTTACTTTTTGTGGACTTTCCTCAGGGATATTTCAGATTTCCAGAAAACAAATGATAATATTGTGTGCATTTTAAAACAAAAATCTCTTTGCTCTGCTGAGAGAATAGACCTAGTTTGTTATTTGTACACTTCCAGAATAAATACCAGCAGCACCCCCCCCCCCCGGAGTTTAGTTACACACTAAGTATAAATTTGGGCTTGATGAAAACTTCAGGAGTTATGAAATGCTCAGAACCAGGCAGATTCAAACCAGCTGCAGCCCTGGCTGTTGGTGATCCAAGCAAGATGCCCCCAGTCCTTCCAGGGGGTTGGGAAGCCCCTGCTCCATCCAGCCCCAGCGCAACCCCTGTCTGCTGCGGCCTGGGGTGACAATGTTGTGGTAGTCACACCGGGAGCTTGCAGCTCCAGCATCCTGTCACGGTGATGGCATGGATCCTTTTTTACTAAAATACTGCACTAGAATCTAAACCTAGAGTAATTCAGCCATTGTTAACCTAAATATGCCATCTCATGTTTCATTCAGGCTTACTTCAGCGCGGTTGTTTCTCACTGATTGCAGCTGAAATGAAGACAAATCAGGCTTATTATGTTTAAGGGTTGTGAATATTTTTATTTTTGGTTTTTCAGCGGGCCTGATTCTAAAGTGGTAGCCATTTCCACCAGAGTAAATTAGGAGCAATCACCTTGCTCCTCGTCGTCATTCACCCTGCGGTTAAGCTAGACTCTCATTCATTGGAGTGAAAGGTGCCTGAGCCTTCAATAATCAGTATAACACGGTGGAGTATTTAGTGGAGCGGGGACTGAAACACAAGTCCATCGTTCCCATAAGTGCCCCAACAGGAGCCTGCAGAAAGTGGCTGCTGTCACTTCTTGCTTTCTCTCTTTTCTTCTGTTTATATAGAAACTGAAGCAGAGGGAGCCATCCTGTGCAATCTGCTGTAGGCGAACCTGCTCTGGCAGAGGGATTGGACTAGATGATCTCAAGAAGTCCCTTCCAACCCCTATCATTCTGTGATTCTGTGAGAGTTTCACTCTACCTAGGAGAGAAACTTGGTGTCAAGTCACCATAATGGGAGATTTGGGGTTTAACCCCAGTGGAGAGATCAGGCGTTGAATCGGGTACCTGTGAGAAGAATGAGTTAAGGTGCTGGAAAGGCTTTCCTTTACAAAGGAGGCAAGCTGGGCCTCTTCAGCTTGGAAAAAGCATGTTGGGGGATATGACAAAAATGTATAAAATCATGAATGGCAGACAGAGGGTGAGCAGGGACTTCTCAGTCCCTCTTCCAAAACAAGAGCAGGTTTAAAACAAACAAAAGGAGATGGTGTTTTTTTTCTCCACCAAACCTGTGATTGAACTTTGGAGCTCTTTGCCAGAAGAGGCTGTGGGTGTTTAAGTGAGTTTGGGGAAGACCAGACAAATCCATGGGAGAGAAATCCTTTAAGGATTAGGGAATATGGAGAAAACACCTTTAGCATAGGAAGTCCAGGAACTGCAGGTTGTTGGAGGCTGTAGTCATGTTCAAGGGGAGGGTACGGATACTCCTGCCAGCGTAATGAGCTGCACAGAAAGAACCGCTCTGTTCCTGCCATTCCCGGGGCTGCTGCCAGAGACAGAGCAGTGAGCTGTAACATCCTTGGCCTGAGCACTACTCCTGGTTTTGCATGGATAAGGGACTGGGGAGGGTGTCGTCTCCTACCTTCCCCCAGCAGTGAATCCTGAGCTTGGGCTAAGTCCTCCTGCAAGATTGGGTCCCTGTGGGACCACAATGAGCCAGAAAATCCTCCGGGATACATGCAGGAGAGAGCTGCCGTGATGTGCCAGGGGAGTGTGGAGTCTCATGTGCTTCTCCGCTGTTCACAAGCAAAACTTCACACATTTGCACATCCCATGTCACCCGCAGAAGTGATTACAGGCCTGGGATACCTTCAGCTATAAGCAACCAGTTTAGATTTGGCTACCTAAGTCCTTTCGTATATCCATCCCTAGAAAACACTTCAAGCTCGCCCAAAGATGCCATAGTAAAAGATGATGGCTGAAATCTCTCTTACCCACTGGGACCATCCTACTCTTATGATTATTAGCATGAATGTTTTAATTTTTACAAAGATTCAACTGCATTTAGAAAAAAAAAGGTTTATCTTTGGTAATGCTTAATGCTTGCTTTTTATTTATGAAATTCCTAGCATAAATAAAGTCTGGTTACTGTAAACCTGAAAAGCACAAGGTTTTAAAGACATTTTTGTCAGATCGTGGTAAGAACAACCTTGATGTGGTTTGCCAAGCTTTGAATTATAATGTATGTCATCAGTAATGTAAGTTGTTATAATTTACTTCTGACATTAAGATCTTGCTTTTGGGCATATAGTTGCAAATGTATCCTATTCACTTTCTTACTTTCTAAATGCCCTTCATGTTTCAGTAAGACAATCCAATCAAAACTAAAGACCAAATGCACTGTAAAACAAATCAAGCATACAAACAATTCTTAAGCGTTCCTCTTATACGTTAGCTTGCTTGCCCAAGGCTTCGAAACTTCTTAAGCTATGTAATCATGAAGCGTACAAAAGTTTTCAAAGGAAACATTTATACCATATATTTTATAGGTTGCTCAGGTTGTAATTTGTAAAAAGAGAATCACACAGATAAGAATTTATCATAAATCTAACCAGCCTGGTCTAATGCTACTGAATATCCTCATTCAAAATGTGGGGGTTTTTCTGATTTTCTCATAAGTATTATGATGACGACACTTTGGAGGTAACTAATTGTGCTAAGAGATATGCAACCCCTCATGAAACAAAAGTCTCCCATGAGGAGAGATGCTTTAATTTAATGGTAGTCAGAAAGCCAATTTTTAAAGCTATAAAGTCACTGATACTCTGTCTTTAGCCTTAGGCTGAATCCCGTATTCTGCATGTGCTTTCCATCAAAACCATTTCATAATCTGCTCATAAGGGCAGATTACGTTTCGGTTTGCCTTTTCCCACCCTTTAGTACAAAGCACATGATTTTTTTCACTTAAAATTTATTTCATGCTTAGAAATCTATGGCAGGAGTTCGGTCTTTATTAAACCTTGATATTAACCTGTGCTCCAGAGGCACAGGGGCCACAGTCCCTTTGAGCCATTGTGGCAGTGTGAATGCACAGTCCCTGGTCTGGCAGTGAGTTTGCAGAGTATCCAAATTGCTCCATTCGTTTCATCTGGCAACTGAAAGAACCACTGGGGATATTTGCAATCCCAACGTTAACAACCGTGTTGCCGACTGAAGCATGGCAAGGAGCAGCGGCTCAGAGATTTCCAGGACAGGGTCCACATTCGGGGAGACTGTGGACGTGTGCTTGCAAAGCCCCTCTAAATCTCTGGAAGAAGTCATGCCCCTAAAAAGCCACCACCAAAATAAAAGGGTCATGCACTGACAGACGAGTTACCAGGGGATGGGACTGAGGTAAGTACAAGAACCCTAATGAACTTCCTTGTTTTGGGGTTTAAGCTGATAAAGAAGAGGATTAGATTTTCCCTGTGCGATAACCATCTCCCTGCCCTCCTCAGCTGCAAATAATTAAATGAGTTTCAGTAAGTGTGACATAAGATCAGATCCCAAGAGCTCCTGCCAAAGAGCACTTATAAGGCATGAATTAAATAAAGGTTGAAGTACTTTTAACCAATCAGCCGGTTTCTCACAGAGAGCCAGGAGCTTCTTCATTTAGGAACCTGACATTTTGTTCGAGTTCTGCTGAGCAGAACAGATCACACCAGTTAACGCGGTAATGAAGAAGTGATGGTGGTATTTGCACTTGACTCGAACGTCAGCATAAATTCTGTTCCTCGTCCAGATCAGTACGACTTCCCTGAAATAAAGCATATTTCAGCCCCATTAACCAATTTAAGATCTAAAATGAAATGAGATAAATTTAAACTTAAATCCATCATAACCAGACTGGCTTCAAGAATTAGTTTCTCTGGGTCCGTAAGGATACTTCCAGTAGCTGTTCCTGCAAGATAGTCTATTCTGAGCTTTTTAATGGGCCCAGATACCCACAAAATTTTAATTGTAAATACTCAGATCAGATATGTGGACTTCTGCTTTCTTAATGTCACTACCACCCATGAAAACGTGCAGTATTCCTGCATTAGAGTTTCAGGCAAAAAAAGAATTTTAATGCATTAAAATGGTGTATTTATCATTTAGCTGCCAACAGGGAATTAGAATAATAAACGATTTTAAAAATAATTACTGCACTTTGGAATAGCCTTTATTTCAAATTGTAGATTTCAGTTGTGTTCATACTGCACATTTACATCTATGTTTAAATATTTTCAATTTTCAACAAGATGGCCACCCAAAGTGGACGTCTGAGAAATAAAAATTGTAATTAAAACCTTGAAAGGAGGTTACGTTTGCTAAGTTACTTATTGTGAGAACAGCATCATGGTTCTCAAGGCTCAGCCTGTTGCGATTAGCCAGATAGGTGTAGTTTCTTCATAAGTTAATTCATTTTTCTCTCAGCACTTCTATAGCCAAATGTAATACTCAAAATAACCTGTTTCTAAGGGGTCACCTCTATGTGACACCCCTGTATTGGTGTCATCAAAATTAATAGGAAAACTTGCCTTAAGCTTAATTGGTATTTTAATGCCTACATTTTTAAATTACTTGAACACTTTCTTAATTAAACTGGAACATTAAAAATGAAACTGCTCTTTATTTTTTGCTGTTTTCTTAATATTAAAATATTTCAAAGATAATTGCAATCCATATGGAAGAGTGCTTTTTGTCAAAAAAAAAATTAAAAAATCTTTTACTCGATACTACATGTTAATTATAAGAAAGAAACAACTGGGGAAAAAAATGTAATGGGTAGTCCAAAGGCCAGCAATGATTTCACCTGAATGATTGAACATAGCAATTGTTTCCCAGCTGTTTAGATTGCAATCTCATTGTGGATTTGTATTGCTTTCACTGACTATATCTTTAATATCTACACGGACAGATGCTGTTGTGGTTTGTTAAGCATTTCAGGAAACTTGCATCTTCCATCACCATTGTCACAAGTTAAAGGTCCAGAGACCTTAAGATGATGATTCAAACTCATTTTGCCAAAGCAACAGAGTGAAAAAATATACCTGTTTTTTGTACTGCTCATTTTAAAGAAAATGAAGTGACTGATGAGATTTTTCAACGTCAATAAAGTCATTCTTCCCCTCAGTTTGCAATGTTTGTAGAGTTTTATTCAATGGATAACTTCTGACATCTTTCTAATCTATGGATCATTTATTGTGTAGATATATTTTAGCGTCTGCCCTGTTCTTGCATCCTCACTCACCATCCTGAAATTAACCATATTCAGCAAAGAAACGGAATACTTGTGTTCACCGAGCAGTATTACAGTTAGGAATGGAAATATGTTGTTGAGCTTAAATTAATGTACCAATTCATTAAACATTTTCAAGCTGTGTGCCCATATTTGTTAGAGACAAAATGCTAGCCGACTGCAGTAAAAAGCCTTTTACACTCCAGTATAAACAACTTAAGTCACCTCAGCCTCCAGCTCACACAAACCTAACCCACGCTGCACTGTGATCACTGGAAATCAGATAAGTTTCTACCAGTTCTTTTAATCTGGTCTCTTTTTCTTTCAGGTGCACCAGTGCCAGTTCACAGCGACTCCACCTTGGTCTGTGTTATTTTCAGTTTTATATCAGCGTAAGCAAGACCAGAATCAGCCCCTGGTTTCTCTCTGATGTGTTGAACGAGTTTTGGCATCGTACAGTTCTTCAAAGAGCCAGTGGCTTACAGTGGAGTACCAGGCTGCAGCAGGTTTGCCCATCTTTTCTTCTGAATCTATTCAAGCTTGGTATTTGCTTAAAGAAAAATACATTGCTAGTGCCAATTAGATAACTGAATCATTCTTTTTCTTCCGTCAGAAATTTCTTTTTCTTTTATTCTCACTTCTAAGGGCCCAGCTTCTAAAGCATAATGGTGCACATCGAATTAAGTGGGCTGTTTGTGGGATTGAGCTCTGAAATTATAAATACCCTCTGTGTTTGTAAGCAAGTAATATTCTTCAGAGAAATTTACACTCCTCCATTTTTAAAATGGGGACAAAATGGAATTTCCATCATCCGCCGAGCTCAGAGCTACCGCTGTCTTTTCTCTTCTAAACCTTTTTTTTGCTCAGTTGTGAGACCAGCCCCCCTTGTGAGCCTCTTCCCGGGAGAAGCAGCAAAAAAGGCAGAATTGAAGGAGAGACGGAGCAAAGGTGGTTATTCGCCACTTGCCCATGTCTTGTCTTCTGAGTGGAGCTGCCGGTTTCCCTCACAAGAAACTAGAGCAGTTAATTACATGCTCTGCAGCCTATGTCACCCACAGTAGCTGCAGCCACGTGCCGTCACCCTGCTCACCGCAGCCCAATGCCCATTCCTGCATCCCGGCTGGCGATAAAGTGCATGCCACACCAGTCACCACAGGGGAAATCCTCTGGGACAGTTTGATCCATCCCACACAGCCTGGAGCGGGGCCGCTGGCCTGTCCCTGGGCAGGGGACGCAAGCCAGAACCACTTGCTCCTCTTATATTTGGAAGTGGCGGCGATGGTTGACTCGCTGGTTCTTGCTACTGTTTTATTTTTTTTCCCTATTCTTTACCCAGCAAAATAACTTGGACAGCTGGAGTGCTCAGAAAGGGCCTCTCTTTTCCTCCCGATTAATTATGCAGCCGAGTCCGTGGTCTTTGATGTTGTTGCTGTGAACACTGATAAAACTTGAGGAGCTTTAGAGCATGAAAGTTGCTGCAACCAGTTTTTCTGGCTGTTCATGTGTCAATACCCTATCGAGTCAGCAATTATCTTAAACCTTTATTGCAAGTCAATGGAAAATAAAGGAAAAATTTCTCCATAATCATTTTTTATAAGACCCTTCTTCAAGATCCTTCTCCCCATGCAAATTCACATGTGCTTGCTGGGCTTTATGGCATTCCTGGAAATACTGCTTAAAATGTTTTTACCATTCTTTCAGGTGCTGGTGAGATACCCTGATAAGGTTAGGATTTAGGAAGGAAGGGTATGTCCACCCAGGAATACTTCTGACCAGACAGTGCCTAGCGCTGCTGGCAGAATTCACCCTTCTGCACGATATTGCCTCTTTTTTGCATTTGCAATAATACAGCTCTTTAACACACTGGAAAAAAGGTTCTGCATTTAAAAATGCCACAGGAGCGAAGATTAAGAAAGCAAGCGCAGATGCCCAGCTGTTGAAAGCAAAAGCAGTATGAAATTGGGGGTGGGGGACAGAATTAGCATTCTCCTCACACGCTCTCCGCCTGCTCTAATCACAATGCAGGCATTATCAGCGAGCGTTGAATCTTTGTATTATTTCCAAGTTTCCCCTATTGTCAGTCATTGTGACAAAGTGCAGGACAATCTGACACAATGATGAATCACTCCAGACATTGAGTTTTCACATGGCTGTCAGATGATCTCAGTAGGCTGTGTCACCTGAAAATGCCACAAGACTAAAACCGTGTTGTACTTCAGAACAAAAATGGAGTTTGGTATAAACTCCACTGATTCGGGACATAAACATGGGAGTCTGGAGGGCTGGCTCAGATTTCTCTTACCCAGGAAATCTCTGCATTTTCATCCTGTGTGAATGAAATCAAAATCGGAGCTCGGGATTTATTAACATGTCTTGCATGCAAACCAGGAAAATATGTTGGTTGAGTTTTTAAAATAAATTCCTGCATGGAAGGATTTGTACCGTGCTCATTTTTTAAAATACTCTGTTCAAGATGTAATGCCTATCAAAGCATAGGGTATTTTATCCTAATAGTTTCAGTTGCATATATAAAAATGAGTTTCTTGCAGTTTCTTTTTCTTGCATGGCAAAGTTATCTAGCAGGCTTTTTATTTTCTCTGTGGCTCAGGTAAGATGTAGCTGTACTGATAACTGATTGATATATAGTCAAATGCAAATATGCTTGTTTAACCACATGCCTCGCCTTCACGTATATTTGCTCGTTGGTGCTATTGTGAGTCCAGCCCAGAAGAACATTGCTCTCTCCCACATTATTATTCACAAAGGCAGCTTTCTGAGTTATTTCTGTTCCTGCACAATATTCATGATAGCAATTTGATACCTTAGCAGTTTCAAGGTTATCAAGTGATTGAAAATCCTACTGCTTACTTCAAGGTGTAACATATAAACTGTACTGCCATCCATTCTAGTAATATAATAGTTTTTCTTAATGCCTTTCATGAACTCCTGATTTAAAGTGTAAGCTAACTTCAGAAAGGGCTTATCAGCCCCGACTTCGTCAGTGCTGCTTGGCTGTTGAATACAGTCTCCTGAGTTTGTATCACTGCATGTAGCACTTAAGCAGGCAATATTTAATCTCTTTCAGAGATATCGATACATCAGCTCCCGAATGAGGACATTAAACCGCAGTCATAATGAGAAACAAAGAAGCGGTTATTTATCTCACGTGTCGAAGGGCTAGCGCTCCTTTGATATGAACCTTGTGAGCAAGAATTGCAGATTGTAGATCATGGGGATTAACTTTATACCAAAGAGCAGCTACGGAGCCATATGATACAGTAGCGTTTGTTAACGACGAACAAATAAATGCCACTGAATGCTTAATGAGGACATTGAAGAAAAGCCCATCATTTCTCAACCTGTTTTGGAGGCTCCCAGCCACCCACTGAATTTTGGCTGCGGATGGAGTTTGGGTGGTTTCTGATTGGTGGATGGTGTTGCTTGATGGAGTTTACATGGTGGCATCTGCTTAAGTAACAGATGTCTGTGCCACTAAGGTGCTATGTTCTCACTTTTTATATAGAAAGAAATTGCTTCTCAAAGAGTTTTTATTGTCTTTATGCAAATTAAAATACAAAACTCCTCTCCTTAAAGGATCCTCATTATAACAAGAACCTTAAATAATCATAAATACATATGCAGCCTCATAAAATCTTTTGCTCTTTGGATATCAAGGAAGTTCCTTCTGCGCTGCCAATTGTGCATGAAATTAGTTCTTATTTCAACTACCAGTATGAAGATACTAGCTTTTATTCAGTGAAGCCCCACTGGATTTCTAAACAAATAGTGCAGAATAGTTGTTTGTGCCAGAATATTTCAAGGAGGAAATTTTGCATTCTGTTTCTTATGCAGTGCTGAAGAGTAAGATAGAGCTCTGTACTTATTCCCTAGAAGCCTGGTGACAGAAATATATATGTTTTTTATCTTTCCTTTGCCAATTTTCTTTAGTAGGCAAATGCGTGACGTCTTTATGGATTCTTTTATTTTTAACCAGGGATTGAAATCTTTGAAGGAATCATGCCTAAAAAAAATGCCCACAGATGCCAGCCTACGTTGGGCTGAGTGTTAAAGTACCCAGGTCCTTATATTCCTGGTTCATCTCACATCATAACTTTGCATCAGGTATGACTTAATGCCTTGCACAGCACTAGACTCCCCATCTGCTTTGTTTATTTCCAGTGACAGAGAGGGATGAAGGACCTTTGTCCTTTGCATTACCGATGTATGGACCAAGCAAGATGGCAGGTGCTCTGTAGCGCGGCACCTTCAGGCAGGATGAATAGAAGGGCTGCTAAGGGAAGCCGGGGCCCCAACCCAATTTGCACAGGAGTGAAACCAGACCCTGAGGCAGGTAAGACTGTACTGTAACAGGATGGTTTGAGATTTTCTCCTATGGGCTACACAGTTCAAGACAACAGCTGGACAACAGCTGCCTTGATGAGGAAGGCAAGATGAATGTGCTAATATCAAACTAGAGCATCTACCATCTGCTTCCAGGCCTTTTGCACCTCATCACCCTTAGGCAGAACAAATTGCCCCACAAAGACCTCTGATGTCAGCCTTGGCTGCCAACCCCAGAGGTGATCTGGCTGCCCCCCACCCCTCCCTGCCACCCACACAACTGGGCCAAGCCAGGCACAGGGTTGCTGCCCAGGGGAGGTGCGTATCTATGCACCTTCTCTTCCTTCATGTAGGCTCAACCATCACCAAACCTATGGAAAACTTCAGAGAAATGGCTAAATTCTTGTGGAGAGGGGAGCCTGGATCATGTCTGGTCTCGTCACGCAGCTTGTGCTTGGTTTATGTCATTTTAGAATATGTTGTACTGAGGGGAAAATAAATTGTAAAAGAAAGTGAAGGTAACAGAAATGTGATTCTTGATTTTTTTCTGACCTGTGGGATGTGATGCTGTAGGAGGCAGAAGCCAAAGTCTGTTCAGTGTTTCAACGGGTAAACCTTATTTTAGATAGATATTTCTGATATGACCTTTTCCTAACAATATTTTTTTCACATATCTATCTGGTAGACTGAGTAAGGAGGTGGTGGATGTGCGGTGTATTATTAACCTGGTGGCAACAACATTAATAACATAGAAGGGTGCTTTATTCTACTGCTAGCACTTGCATCTGTTTCACAAACATTACCAAGATAATCACATTCTTCCTGCATCTGCTTTGCTTTAGCTCACACAGATAATTCAAGGGTAATGCACCTTGTCTAAGCTAATTCTAAATACATGCCTCAAACACAACAAAAAGTGCTTGGTGGGTATTTTGACCCAATGCACTACATCAAAGTAACCAAGTAAGCTGTAAATGCTTTGAATAAAATTGGACAAAAATTGGCATTTGTCCAGCTATGTTTCTGACTGGTAGTTGTTTGAGTTTTAAACTTTCCCTTTATGTGAATATATATCAAATTACAGTGCAACCTGTAAGGTGCTCCGGTGAGGACTGTGCTAAGAGATAAAATATACGATGGACAGTACGCTCTCAGATCTAAGACGAGTCCTGGAACTGAGACCTGACCTTTTCAGATAACCTGCAGGTTATCAAAATTGCCTATATGGGACAACACCTTTGAGACAATGCATCTAATGTGGAGGAGCTCGGAGCCCTCTGGGGCCACCTCACTGGGACTTTACGCGGTGGATTCAGACATTAACTCCTAAAAAAGGGAATCATGCAGATGATTGTTGAAAATGAGGTTAAAGGTAATTAAGCAAAATTGATAAAACATAGGAAATAATATACTTAATAAAAACAGAATGTTTGTTGTTCATTGAAAATCAAAAAGAGGTCACACCTCTGGAGGAAGCCTTTGTGCAATGATTACTAAAAATCATAGAATCATAGAATGGTTTAGGTTGGAAAGGACCTTGAAGATCATCGATAATAAAATAATCAATAATACAGCATTGGTCACACATTAAGGAAAGGTATAAAATCAAAAGGCTGCTGGGGTAAAATACAGCCGCAGCTGGTATGTGAAGAATCCGCTACACCTGTGATTCCCTGTACAATATTGCTTGCAAAGCAACACGGGGAGTGGAGTGGGGTGGAGACTCCAAGGCCAATCCCAGTGATAATCCAGAAAACATGGGAACGAGATGGCACCATGGAAGGAAAACAGTGCGAAGGATGGAGCGGAGTGGAGACACCACGGCTAAAACTCTGTGATAAACTGGGAACTTGGGGACCAAATGGAGCCCTCAAAGGTCTTATAGAACTGATAAACTGCCTGCTTGTTACCCTGAGCCAAAAATCTGTCATTTTTTTGATGAAATGCTGTCCTTTAGTGAACTTTGCTCATTATAATGTCATTATAATATCAAAACACGCCTCCATCCCAAAAGCTACCCGCCTGCAAGGTGCAACCACTTTTCCTTGAGTCTGCACCCTGAATTTTACGTAAACTATACCTTTAAATGCGAGGCGAGAAAATTTTACACCAATCATAATGAAAGTATTTATGACTAGAGTCACTCAAACTCCACCTTGAAGATAGAAACTAGTATAAAAATAGCCCAAGAAAAGGGAGATGTGAGGGAAGACACCATCATGGACTTCTGGGACCAGTCAACGGGCTGAACCTCTCTCCCCCCCCATAAGGACGCTTGTGGGTAAGATTTGAACACTTGGCTATACCAAGTGCTTCCCCGGGAAACTTAGAAATCTCTATTATATAGAGTGGTTTTATAACTTAGCACTTTTGTAACCGAGGTATATTGCTAGCATCTTTAGTATTCGCACGTGCTTTGCAGACAGTCACTATCACCGGCAATCCAAAAGATCTTGTGTATCTGTTGTTTGAATAAACTGTACTGCATAGGCAGCTCATCGTTTGGGTTTTCTCATTGAACGCGACCAAAGCGAGGCCATGTTAGTTCATGAGCATGACTGGGCTGAAGGTGCAGTCCGCTATTACTGTATCCAGAACTGTAACAGTTTAATATATTAAACGTGCCTGGACTGATAGCGGTGAATTGGGCATCACTCAGAATTTAAACCTAGCCATACCCAGCCTCCCGCCTCGGTGAGGAGTGTTAGAACGCCAGGGGGTTTATTTTCTGCCAAAACTACTTTGCCCCTTAACACAACAGCCTTACATTCCTGCTGAAACTGGGCTTGGTGCACACTACGCATACCAAATCCTGGTTTGTACAGCTAAGAAATATCAGTGACCATTAGTATCAGCAGCTTCTGTTAGGTACTGTGATCAAGTAATAATCTAAGGTGTCAGAAGCTTGAAATTACTTCATTACAGCCAGGAAAGAAGAGAATTTATGAACGCATCATTAGCATTTCCTTTTCAAACTTCATGCAAATTTCTTGGAGGACCATATGCTGAGAGTCCTCCGTTAGCACTTGGAGCCAAGAGGAGTCTCCTTCTCAACACTGGCTACCGCCTGTCATCTTCTAAAAAGTATGCCATATGGTTTCAGATAGCTAATACTACATCAGACATCATTTCATTCATAAGCATGATTTCTTCTAATCATAACACATTTTTAAATGTTACTACTCCCAAAAATCAGTATGATAAATCCATTTAAAAATAAATTCTTAGCAGTATTCCTATTTGCAAATACATTCATCTAACAGACTTTATTGGTAAAGTTTAACTTGTGTTTGACTGACGTTACATTAAAGTGTCCATCAACATAATAGAGCGAATAAAAATGAGGATTTTTCAACCAAATCCCGAGGTTGTACAGAGAGCAGAAACAACTCTGAATCCCTCCTAAAACAAAACTAGTTTGTATGTAGCAGATCAACATTTGGAAACACAAGATGGCAAAGAGGGGTCTGAAACAGGTCTTTATTCCTCATCTTTCCATGCCAAAATGCAGGATTGGGCATTTGAAAGCAAAGGCAACAGAAAATGAATGGAGAAAACAAGAGCGTTTGTCTCCAATAGGAAAATTATTTAGTGTTATGTAAAGTGGTCTACAAGTTATCTTCTTATTGCACAATAAATAGTGACAAAACTGTAGCACAAATTTGACTCAAAGGGAGTCCTTGCTTTGTCTTGGGGAACTGCGTCAAACGGCAGCCCCGAGGCTGAGAACTGCTTCAACAGTAAAAACACATCCTGGGTCTGATCGTTCATCGCACCGGCATTGTAGCAGTGAGATTTGGGGACTGATTTCTAATTTAGCCCAGTATAAGTGTGAGTTAATTTATGCCTATTTTATTTTTCTCTGCTCTCACTTGTTCATGTCACTGATATTTGGCTTTCCTGCCTTTCTATCTCTGTTGTCCGTACTATTTTTTATCTGTGTATTTTTTAACTCAAGATTTCTGTAACATTATAATTACTGTAATTCCTCACAAAAAGCCGAAAGAATTCCATCAGCAATTAATCACTTAAATTAAAAGCAATATGTGATAGGAAAACTTTTAGCATGCTTAGTGGTATTCAGACAGTGGCCAAATGTAATGTTGCCTGCAACCATTGGTGCCGTACATGAGAACTCCTTCTGGCCATCAGAAATGAGGACAAAAGGCTACATCCTTCTGCAGCTTGTAAGAAAGAGGGTTTAAAACGTCTTGTTGAAACACACACACAAAACATTGCCCTGTCATTGGAAATAATAGGCAACAAATTGATACAGTCATTAGGGAACTGAAAATGAGAAGTATAGGAAACAGCAATTAAGCAATTTCAAGCCTAAATCATAACAGCGCAAGAGAAACTCCCCAGATGCCTTCACAGCCTTTCAAATAATCACTGGATAAGTTTTGCCTGGAAAAAAAAAAAAAAGAGAAAAAAAAAGAAAAAAGGAAGCAAAACCAATGTGTATACTCAGGAAAACACAGAACTGCAAAATCAAATTAACGAGGGGAAATTCCAAATGGACGGAAAAGGAAAGGACATGTGAGGACTGCACAGACCCCTGGGGCAGTGGCGCAGGACACGGCTTTGCAGGGAGGAGCTGTGCAGAAGCCATGTGGCCACCAGCCCTGTCCCCAAGCCCTGCTGCTGCCCCGGCACACCGTGCCCTCCCAGGCACCTCCTCATTTTCAGCATGGGATTTCTGCAAACTGTGTCCATGATGGAGGAGATTCACCTTCCATGGGTGAATCAGGGGAGTGGAGGGATCTCCTCTGGGAAGCTCCTCCAAGATCCTGCTGTCCTCCTGGTCCCTGCAGCCTCTCCCTAGGCTTACACCCCATCGATCTGATCCCCTCATCTCAAAACACAGCTGGGTAGCCAGAGCATCCCAAAATACCCATACCTACAGAGTCCGAACCGGCTGATCTGGGCAGCCTGGCAGCCAAGGAAATGTCCTAAGCAGAAATTTAGCAGCACTGCCACCCCTTGTCTGACTCTCTGCTTGTGAGTTCACTTTCCGGTTGTCAGTAGCAATACTCTCTGCTCTCCCAGTCCTCTAAATCTATGCGATTACTCAGATTTATCCTTCTAAGCAATTGTGCAAGGGAAATCATTTGGTTGGCCTTGATTAATTCTCCAGGATAGTTTAATATGGAAACCCTGACTCTCTTTGCCTAATGATGAAAAAATTCTGGGGTTTAACTGGCTTGATATTGCCTGTAGTTTTTCTGATGATGACCTGAGTTGAAGCCCTAACACTGCTGTGTGTGTAAGCTTTCCTCAGCCAAGCCTCATTTTCTACCAAACAACATTGTCCACATATGTATCGAAAAGTTGGGAGTTTTGTCCTGAAATCTTAAACGTGTTTCCAAACTAACTCCATGGCTAAGGAGGAGTCTGACTGGGGTTTAGGCACTGCAGATACCTCCTATCTGTTGGTGCAATGTCCAGCATGGCCATAAAATGTTGTATATCCCTTCTGAACTGCTAAGTTACTTTGTATATTCCCAGAAATCACCATGTTTCAGAGAAAAGCTGGATTTACCGACATGTGCTGACCCTCTGGGCAACATGCACGCAGGGGAGTGTACGCTTTCTGAAGGAAGGGGATCCATTACATGCGGGCATATTTCTTTGCATCTAATGTGAAATATGTCTTGCCAGGAATGTGTCTTTTCAGGACGAGTAAGATGATGATGCAGTAGAGGTCTTGAGCATCTGTTTATATCTTTAAGAGCATAAACAGAAAGACATGGAAATCATTAACAAAAAAATAATAGAACCAAATAAGAGACAGCTAACTACATGAAGTCCCAAATCTTAGCTCCAGGTAGTGCAATCATCTGAATATCTATTTCTTCCCATTTGCATGATTAATTGACATCTTGTTAACTGCTCATTAGGGACACTGCAAATCAGCCCAGAACAAAATAAACACTTTGCAACAGAGAAGAGGGTCTCTAATTGTGAATTATACTGGAAAAAAAAAGTTTTAAAAATACATTGAAGGAGTCAGCCTGTGTTACGTGCAAGGTAAACTGGAGATTGAAAACTTTCTGAACTGCTGCTGGAGAGCCTATGTGGCAGCCTGCGCTCTACTCATGATACTGCTCTGACTTTGATGGATTCCAGACTGCGTATTGTCTCTGGCCAGTAATCTGAATAGCACGAAGTAGTCACAAAAAATGTTTTTCAAAAAAGTATTCAAGCTTATTGACATATTAGTCCAGTGGAGTGTATTTCTTGGTTAATTTATCCACATCTCTGAACGCTCAGGTTTACATGTGACTAAGGTTTCAACTCAAGAAATTTCCTGTCCTAATGATGAAGGCTCTGCTGCAGAGTTGTTCTCTGTAAATAGAATTGCTTCATATGGAGCAGGAATATCTAATCTATAAAGTGCCTGCTTTACAGTGCACTTTAGAGGTAGTAGTTCTGAGGGAAGAAACCAGCACCGGTCTGGTGTGCAGAAACCCAATGCTTAAACCCCATTTGAGAGGTCCCCAGGTCCCTTCTCTTCATGTCTTCAGGTGGATGCACGTCACTTCGATAGGACCATGTGCCTGCTGGGGACAGTGCCTGAACAAGTGCTTCTGCTGGACCACACCAGCCATTGCACTGATATTGGAGATTTAGAAACCAATTATTAGATGCAAACCAGCTTCAGATACTGAGATGGAAAGAACTGGCAACGGACCAAGGTTGCTTCTGTTCATTACTACTGTGGCTCCTGAGTGCTATGGTAATAGAGTAGTGATAAATAATAATAATAACAATAAGTAAGAAAGGGATATAGCTACCGACTTCTGTTCATACAACAGGGCTAAAATTATATCCCCTTCATGGTCAGAGTAAGAACACTGAAAGTGTTAGGATAAGCCCCATGCAATGCTTTGAACCTGTAGGGACCGTGTTGTGAGGACAGCTGTGATTAAGGAGTTAATGGCTGCGGTTCTTCCAAACTGTGGGAACTTCCTAACTCCCTGGGGAGTCTCCACCACGGTACCGTGGCTCCCCACCCCCCTTCCAAAGGGAGCAGGACCAGGAGGAGTGGGCAACTGTTGTGCTTTACCGTGCACGGTGCTTGGCCAGGAGAGGTAACAACCGCTTAATACTCTTGTACATCGCAGCAATGGTATTACAAATTTTCTCTCCCTGTTGCAGCCCGGCAGTTCCAGAGGGAATTCTGGGCTAAATGACTTTTTTTTTTTCCATGCACCAGAGAGTAATTTAATTTGTTTTCTCTCTTGCTTGTTTTGTATTGCCGCAGCAGAAAGGACAACGACTGATAAAGGGAGAAAGCAAGAGAGCTGCGGCAGTGATTTTCCATTTTATTTATGGTGACATTGTGTAGCAAAATGTAAAAATTGATCTTGGTGCTGACAGTTTTGTTGCTTCTTGATCTCAGGCTGGCACTTCGGAGCTGCCACCTCCACCACCTGTGAGGAGCAGTGCCTGAGCAGAGGGATCAGGCAAGGGCCTGCGTCCAATGAGTGGGGCGGCTCTCAAGAAAGCAAAAGAGAGAGCAATTTACAGTTTATTTTTCTTGGAGGAGACACCTCGGGCTAAATCTTGCTCTCCTGAAACTGAGGTCAAAGGGATGAGTCCTGTGAATGATGAGAGAGAAGACTGGGAACTAGGGACATTGCAAAATCCTTCCAAAGAGGAATATGAGAAATACCATTATAGCTGAAAACAGAAATATCTGGCTTCTGTTACAGCCTTTTTCAAATAGTACCTATTTGCATGATGTGTGAGCAGTGAATCATGCTTTGTGAAACTTTTTGATCCAAAAAAGCCTTACTGAAGGAGACAATGACCATTTCAAAGCCAATGGCCTGAACAACCAGCAAGGTATCAGTGGTGATGACCGCCCACTTGAAAAAAGCAAAAAAACCTAGTGGGGTGCAACCCAAGCAAGTGCAGAATCAGTGATGTCATTAGTTTTTCTTTTGAAAGCCACTTTTACAGAAATGCACCTCTTACTGTACTGCCTGGCCATACATCTTATGTTATTAGAGGAAAAAAAAATATTTTAAAAGCATGTAAGGAAATATTGAACAAGAAAATCAAATGACAAAGGAGGCAGAGAATTGTCATGACTTCTTTTTAACTCAGGGGAGGTATTCACAAACCACAGAGAGAAATAACATGTACGTATCTTTTCAAATAGGGGCAACAGTATTTAACTGGATGGCTATGTCAGCCTTGGGAATATTTTTAATTTTTTTTATTGCACACCGCTGGAGGAAGCAGCTGCAACACCCGTTTTCATTAATACTGCAGGTGCGATGTGAGTATTGCCACACTCGGCTAAACTTTCGATGTCCTCGAGGGACTGCAGGGGGGAATGACTTTGATGGATCGCAGTTACACTTGAAACCGAGCTAGGAAAGATTAGCATGTCTCAGGCAGAGAGATTCCACTCGCCTGATTTTTTTTTTGTTCTGATGAGATAATTTTTCTAATTAACCTTGATAACATTTCCAGACCTACCCACACATAGGTGGAAATACATTTTCAAATGGACATTTTACTTCTACCCATGTTTTCTAGTAGTGGATGCAGAATTTTAACACCTTGGTTGCCAACTGATTCCTTTGGGAAACTAAAGCTGAACCTCTTTAACAGAAGCAGAAGTTGTCCACAAGAGCCTTTGGCAGAAGTCCATGCTTCCATGGGCACCGACGTGTTTTTGTACACACTCATTGAATAAGGAGAGCAGTATGAACTGAAGAGCAACCTTACAGTGTCAGGTGCTAGTTTCTGTTTACTCCTCTTTTGGTGCTTTTCAAGGAAGTCAGTGACCCTTTTCTAAGCAGGGTCTCAGTGACTGTAAAAATGTTTTGCAAATCAAAGCATGCCGGAACCTGGTCCTTTGGAAATGTTCAGTGTCTGACCTTTGCCGCTCACACCTTCCCACTTAGGAACAGGAAGGACCCTCTCATAAACCAGTTAAATCTGCATGAAGATCATCGTGGAAACAAGATGAACTAATCTCCCTGCTCTCACCTACTTTGTTTGGTTTTAAACTTACTCAAGTGCCCAGCCAGTGTTGCTTCCAGAAGTTTTTCAAAGCTTTCCTAAGTCCCCTCGCTCTTGTCTGGCTTTACACCAACACTGATTTCCTACTGTGTAGAGCTGGAAAAGCAGTTCTCCACTTCCCAAAAGGACCCATGACATCTGTGAAAAAGAATAGGCAACTCGCTGGTCATTCTTTCACCACGTCCTTTGAACCTGTTGTGGGTGAGCCGATTTGAGTGCTGCTCTGAAAGGCTTTCCCAGGGCACTTGCTGGAGGTAGTGTTTTTCTCTGATACCTGAAGGATGCTAAAGCTTGCTGAGAATGCAATATAAAAATAATCTAACACATTATCTAGGCTCAAATGCAATAAATGTGAATTTATTCCTGAGCATTGGTCATATTTCTGAGTCTCTGACTATGGTGTTACCAATAGAGCAGTGTTTAAAAGCAGCTGCAACATCAGTTCATAAACCTTCATACAGGGAGAGAAACTGAGAAACTATAATATAGGTAACAACCTGTATTTTCCCCAGGAGCTGGCAATTTAGATTTAGGGAGAAGTTTTAGTAGGATATTTGGCACCAGCTAAACAGAGTTTAAGACAGTGCCAATGTATATGTAAGTTTTAAGAAGACAGCAATTTTAGAGATATCACAATTCTTTTTTATCTTCAGAGGTTTTGCTGGTACCTCATCACCAATCTGCCTTTCCCCTTGTCAGAAAGAGCCTACTCATTTCTGCTGCAGCTGGGTTTATACGAAGCCAATAGTTCGCTGTCCACTTTCATGTGACTTTATAGGTCTTTTAGCACATTTGGTATAAGATGCGATTGCGCTGGGTAAGCATTATTTTGTTAGGCGGAAGTGATCACTCTGTGGGATTGGCTTTCTTTACCTGTAGCAAGTTTTTTTTTGTTATTCTTCTCAAAGATGTCAACGACACTGTCCATTTCTGAGCCAATTTTACAATGATTGCAAAATAAAACTGTTCTGAAAACTAAAATGTGCCAATACACAGAAATTACTTATTTTAAAACCCGGTTGTGCCATTGGCCTGAACATGTTGATGAGGAGGTGCCATTCACCCAAGCCCCAAGACATTCTTCATGATGGTTCACAAAATAATTTGCAAAAATTTCAGACTTGATACTCTGTATATATTCTTTTGCTCAATGGGTAACACAGTTCTGAGAATGTGTTATGTTTTTCTAGACATACTTTGGTGAGGGGTTTTGTTTCACTTTGCTCATTTCTGAGGCATATAGTCTTTCTACCTCATCAGCCTTTGCCATAACTTTTAAAGGACTCAGGCAGAGAAAGAACAGATGGAAATAATGATAATTGCTTACTTCGAAGATTGTAAGAAATGCACAATGCCTATAAGGTCTCATCCAAAGTTAATGGAAAGACTATCAATCTATTGTGCCTATATTGCCTCCGTTACCGTAGGATCTGAGCACCTCAGCAGCTTTCAGGAATTTATCCTCAGGACTACGTGAGGTGGGGAAGCATATTTTTCCCCATTTCATTGAGGCAGAGGCAGATTTTTTGTGCTTCCCAAGGTCATACAGACTGATGGAGCAGGAATTTGAAGCTGGGTGTTTCAAGTCCTTTAGTTGCCTTGATGGTAACCAGATCACGCGTGACCTGCTGAATGAGTGGATTCTGGATCCAGCTCACCCTGACAGGCATCCATCATCTTTAATCCCAAACACTTCAAGCTGTATGTGGAGTATAGTACCAAGTGTGATGACCAAGTGGTCTGTAACAGCTATTTAACCATCTCACATGCTTCAGCACACCAAAAGTTGGCTCTAGTGAAGTGAATCTAAAGAAATTACAGAGGCAGTGTGAATCATACCAAAATCCATGTGATTTTTCTATAGCTTACTAAAACAAACTCTTGTCCCTCTCAGATGAAATGCATGTTAATAACTGAACAGGGTGCGAACAGAAAACCACTGACAAAGGAGCTTTACTACCCATAAATAACACAACCTGTGTGATAACCAGGAGTAAAAGCTGTGAAAACAACTCACTGATGTTTCTTGCCCATGTTTCACTGCCCTGAGTAGCTGGTCCTACCATGTCTGTCATCTCTTTTGATCCACCTGCCACACTGCTGTTCTGGTTTGCTCCTGCTTTCTCACAGGACATTCCTGGGGACAGAGTTTCCCATTCAGTATCTTTTGGCATAGGTAAACGCTTGTCTCCTGACCTACCGGTACCTTTGTCACACTGGTCCTATCCCTAATGCTCTGCCACTGGCAGGTCACCATGCTTGCGACTTGGCCTCCGGGGCTCATGCACCACTGCATCCCCGTAGCATCAAGCAGCCACAAAACTCCACCATCCCCCAGCCCAGCGCTCTGCAACACCCTGGTATTGGTTATAAACACTAGGAGGCCTGCATGGATGAACAAGGAGCTCCTGGACAAGCTCAAACAGGAAAAGGAAGCCTATAGAGGGTAGAAAGAGGAACAGGTAGCCTGGAAGGCATACAGAGAAACTGTCCGAACAGCCAGGGATCAGGTTAGGAAAGCTAAAGCCCAGACTGAGTTAAATCTGGCCAGGGGCATCAGGGGCAACAAGAAAGCCTTCTATAGGTATATCAGTGACAAAAGAAAGACTAGGGAAAATGTGGGCTCACTCAGGAAGGAAACAGGAGACCTGGTCACCCAGGACTTGGAGAAGGCTGAGATACTCAATGACTTTGCCTCAGCCTTCACTGGGAAGGGCTCTAATCACACCATCCGAGTTGCAGAAAGCAAAGGCAGGGACTGGGAGAATGAGGTACTGCCCACTGTAGGAGAAGACCACGTTCGAGACCAGCCGAGGAACCTGAAGGTGCACAAGTCCATGGGACCTGATGAGCTTCATCTGTGGGTCCTGAGGAAACTGGCAGATGAAGTTCATCCATCATATTTGAGAAGTTGTGGCAGTCAGGTTCCTGCTGACTGGAAAAAGGGAAACATAACCCCCATTGTTAAAAAGGGAAAAAAAGGAAGACCCGGGGAACTACAGGCCAGTCAGTCTCACCTCTGTACCAGCAAGATCATGGAACAGATCCTCCTGGAAACTGTGCTAAGGCACATGGAAAATAAGGAGGTGATTGGTGACAGCCAACTTGGCTTCACTACGGGCAAATCGTGCCTGACAAATTTGGTCGCCTTCTACGATGGCATTACAGCGCTGGTGGATAACGGGAGAGCAACAGATGTCATCTACCCGGACTTGTGCAAAGCATTTGACACCATTCCACACGACATCCTGGTCTCTGAATTGGAGACACATAGATTTGATGGATGGACCACTTGGTGGATAAGGAATTGGCTGGATGGTCGCACGCAAAGAGTTGTGGTCAACAGCTCCATGTCCAAGTGGTGAGCAGTGACAAGTGGTGTTCCTCAGGAGTCAGTACTGGAACTGGTGCTGTACAACATCTTTGTTGGCAACATGGATGTTGGGATGGAGTGTACCCTCAGCAAGTTTGCTGATGACACCAAGCTGTGTGGAGCAGTTGACACGCTGGAGGGAAGGGATGCCATCCAAAGGGACCTGGACAGGCTGGAGAGGTGGGCCTGTGCAAACCTCATGAAGTTCAACAAGGTCAAGTGCAAGGTCCTGCACGTGGGCACAAATACAGACTGGGTGAAAAATGGCTGGAGAGCAGCCCTGAGGAGAAGGACTTGGGGGTGTTGGTTGATGAGAAGCTCAACATGAGCCAGCAATGTGCGTTTGCAGCCCAGAAAGCCAACTGCATCCTGTGCTGCATCAAAAGAAGTGTGGCCAGCAGGTCAAGAGAGGTGATTCTGCCCCTCTCCTCCACTCTGGTGAGACCCCATCTAGAATATTGCATCCAGGTCTGGACCCCCCAACATAAGAAGGACATGGACCTATTGCAGCGAATCCAGAGGAGGGCCACAAAGATGCTCCGAGGGCTGGAGCACCTCTGCTATGAGGACAGGCTGAGAGATTTGGGGTTCAGCCTGGAGAAGACTCCAGGGAGACCTTATAGCAGCCTTCCAGTATCTGAAGGGGGCCTACAAGAAGGCTGGAGAGGGACTTTTTATCAGTGATAGGACAAGGGGGAATGGCTTCAAACTGGAAGAGGGTAGATTTAGATTACATATTAGGAAAAAAATTTTCACTCTGAGGGTGGTGATGCACTGGAACAAATTGCCCAGGGAAGTTGTGGAGGCCCCATCCCTGAAGGTGTTCAAGGCCAGGCTGGATGGGGCTTTGAGCAACCTTCTAGTGGAAGGTGTCCCTGCCCATGGCAGGGTGGCTGGAACTAGATGATCTTGAACGTCCCATCCAACCTAAACCATTCTATGATTCTATGATAAAGATCCAACGCAAAAGGGATAGCGCACAATGATTTAGGATATGGAGGCCTGGGTTGTGATGAAGACCCTCCTGCTTTAAACAATGTGTTTGGGCTAATCACTGCTGAAGACAGTGGTGCTCAATGGATTTAAATCCAGCTGGCGGCCGGTCACAAGTGGTGTGCCTCAGGGCTCAGTGTTAGGACCATTTCCGTTTAACGTCTTTATTGATGATCTCGATAAGGACACAGGGTGTATCATCAGCAAGTTCACAGATGACACCAAGTTAAGCAGGAGTGTTGATTCCCAGGAGGATAGGGAAACTCTACAGAGAGACTTAGATAGATTGGATCATTGGGCCAACATCAATGGTATGAGTTTCAACAAGGGCAAGTGCCAGGTCCTGCACTTGGGCCACAATAACCCCATGCAGCGCTACAGGCTTGGGGAAGTGTGGCTGGAAAGCTGCCTGGCAGAAAGAGACCTGGGGGTTCCAATTGACAAGTGGCTGAATATGAGCCGGCAGTGTGCCCAGGTGGCCAAGAAAGCCAACGGCATCCTGGCTTGTATCAGAAATAGCATGGCCAGCAGAAGTAGGGAGGTGATTGTGCCCCTGTACTCAGCACTGGTGAGGCCACATCTCGAGTATTGTGTCCAGATTTGGGCACCTCAATACAAGAGAGATATGGAGGTGCTGGAGCGAGTGCAGAGGAGGGCAACGAAGCTGGTGAAGGGCCTAGAAAACAAATCATATGAAGAGCGGTTGAAGGAGCTGGGACTGTTTAGTTTGAGGAAGAGGAGGCTGAGGGGAGACCTCCTCACTCTCTACAACTATTTGAAAGGACACTGTAGAGAGGCTGGTGCTGGTCTCTTCTCACAGGTAATTAATGACAGAACAAGAGGGAATGGCTTCAAGCTCCAACAGGGTAGATTTAGACTGAACGTTAGGAAAGAATTTTTCACAGAAAGAGTGGTCAGGCATTGGAATAGGCTGCCCAGGGAGGTGGTTGAGTCACCATCCCTGGATGTGTTTAAGAGCTGTTTAGATGTGGTGTTGGGGGATATGGTGTAGGGGAGAACTTTGTAGAGTAGGGTAGATGGTTGGACTCGATGATCCCAAGGGTCTCTTCCAACCTAGACAATTCTATGATTCTAGGATTCTATGATTTTACTCTGCTAGAGGAACCAAGGCTTCATTCATGCACTAAGTGGTAGATCTCACTTGTTTTGTTTTGCTTCTGGATGAAAGCAGTGTATAGTTTTTGTGACAAGCAAGCCTGCAGCAAACAAAGTGTCACCAGCATCCACAAAAGTGATTGTTTCTGAAACAGGAGGCAAGAACATTGGGTCTGAAAAGAAATGCGATATTTTAAACAACACAGAGGACAAAAAAATAAGATTTTGGGGTTAAAGGTTTGTGTGACTGTTTTGATTTTGGAGAAATAAAACCAGGAATAACATACGAACATTCATCAAATATCTGTCTACATAACCACTACATGTGCAGTACATGACAGTACAATTTTGGGTCACTGTGTGCGATATATGTATAACAATAACATAGATAGTAATTTGAAGTAAATATGTACTGCATACAGTGCTTATGTCATTTCCAGGAACTACATAAAGGTAGCATGAAGGGCTTAGCTATGAGGACTGAAATAGTAGGGAGAACTCAGAAACTGTAGTTAAAGAACTTAAAAAGAACATCTGAAAAGATGAACCTTTTGATAGGATTTAAACTGCCTATAGGATTCAAGAGCTTTAATCAACAAAAGCAGCTTATTCCATCAATGTCGTGAGCAATAGCAGAAAAGGCATCGTCAGTGAAGAACACTGTAGAAAACAATTTACTTGGTTTAAAAAACTGTTTAGGAAATCTGAGACTCCTTCCTTTGTCTGGTGACCATCTGGATGGATTTTGCCTTGGAAAGCCTGTCCTGAACTTGAAGCAAACAAACATTTGTCCACATGGTGGGAAAGAAAAGATTGAAGCAATCTGCCAGAACTGAAAAAGCCGCCCATGCATATCAGTATATTTACCTAGAGCAAGAAAAATGTGCTCTTCATTTCTGGGACATTATCTTTAGTCCTCTTGCAAAGGTCTCCTTGACAATCCTGCATAGTGGAAAGTCAGGGAAAAGATACTTATTTTTTCCCATCTGTGACATCTGTTTCTATGACGTGCATTTGCATTCAAGATCCATTACCACAAGACTCTCGCACCATGTTAGAGGCTGTGAGGGTTAATTTTTAGGTTCCTTAAGGAGGTTTTAGTCACCCCAAAAGAAGTTTCTGGTAGGCAATTCCCTGGGGGAGGAGGTGCCACCCTGGCCTGGTGCAGCTGCCAGCAGCCCATCCCTGGAGCACACCACCGGGTTTCTGGCAAGTCCGGTACCCAGCGAGGTGACGGTGCCAGATGGTCCCTGCTCGCCGGGCTGGGCTGCCAGAGCCCAACCCTGGCCATTTCAGGCAGCTGGCTGTCACACTGATGGACCCATAGCCATCAGCTGGCACTGGGGCCATATCCAAGACCTATAAAGGGGGATAGACAGTAAACTCCGTAATGGGGAGGAATAATGCAAAGAGGCAGAAATGTTTATTTTCTTTTTCCTTTATGGGTAGCCTTTATGAATTTGGGTGGCACTGTTGTAGATGGACCCTGGACAACTCTGTCTCTGTGCTGCAGTATATTCACTCCAACACCCATTTAAATGAGCTGGCAGTTCAGGTGATGGTTGTTTCCCATTTCAAGCTATTTAGCATCCCTGGCTGTTTCTTCGCTAACTGAAATATCTGATATCCTTCAACAAAAACCCCATGACTGCCAACAATATACACATCAAACCCAGACAGCAACTAAACTTTTATGCTCTTTAGCATTCCCAGTTGTCAATATTCACTAGACCTCTGTACCCGCCTCACCCAATGCGCGAAGGCAGAAGGAGCGCCGTTACTCATATTTCTTCTTTTCACAGCTTTGAGTACAGTGTAAGTAACCTTCCCTATAAAGTCAGCTAATATGACCCTTCATCTCAGATATGTCTAATTTACAAATGTAAAAGCGATGGGTCGTCACAGTTACATGAATCCACATGCAGGGTAAAAGGTTAGAATATTTTGGAAGGAGCTGATAGGTACTCCAGAAAGGACACTGATAAATCATACCTTGGCTCTTGCTTATTTGTGCACCATCATTGCTCTGGGAGAAAGACAATCGCGTTGCCTGACTAACATCAAGTATTTCAAGGCTACTTTGCTCGTGTACATTTGGACAGTGTAACGTGCATTTTTGCGGACGCAAATACAGATATATCTAAAAGATATACCTGGAAGATTTTAAGTTCAAGATGAAACACCTCTTCCTTAAAAACAATTTTGATTTTTTTTACTTTAAAATTACCTTGAAGCAAACTATGAATTACTTGGTGTTAAAATGAATGGCAAAGGTTTAAAAGAAAGTATATGTGTTAAAACGCTTTAAATTCCAGTAAAATCTTTCTGAAATTTTTAGAGCAAATTGAGGGCACCTATGCAGGCACATGTTACCTTCCTGCCAGCATTGCAGAGTCTGAGAGCTGAATTATTAGGAAATCTCTTTCGCTGGATTTCAGACAAATCACTTTAATGTGCCAAAATTGATTTGGCATGAAATCATCAATAGACCTTCCAGAATACTAATAGCATTAAAGGCAGAGGCCAGGACTGTCAAACTTGCTTGGCTAAAGTTAGGCTAATAAATTAGTAGTTAGGCATCCAAATTAGTCTTCTGCTTCCAGATGTGCTGTGCGTCCCCTGGTCCAGCTGAAGAGATTTCAGCAAGTGACACAGGTGCATGGGGGTACTGGGAATACTGGGGATGAGGGGAAGTTTATTTAATGGTTTTGCTTCTCAGCTCAAATCTGCATCTACAAGCCTCAGGTGCTGTAGGTAAGCACCCCAGGTAGTTACTAAACCTCTTTAGTTTTGTGCATTTATTTTATTTTTTTTTTTAACAAATCCACAGATCTTGACTCTGAACCACACATCTTACTTTTCACCCAGTGAAAATACCAGCACAGCCCAGTGCTCTGAGCAGAGAGCTGACAGGTGAAGATCACTAACCTCTTCTCCCAGCTCCCCTTTCAACTCCCCTCATGGCCTTGGGTGAAATTTCTCCCAGCCTCTGCTTTCTTGTCAGCGATGACAGTGCTTATTTTCCACATATGCTGTGAACATCTCTCATTATATTCAGCTACTTTCCCTGAAGCACAAATTTACTATAGGATCTTTACTATGAAAGTATAGAGCAATATTCTTCCCCCAGCTAGTTGTATTTATGGAATTTAAGAGTGTGAAACAGCATTTGGACTCGGTCTTTAGGCAGTAAGATGCATACGTGCTATCTCTGTAACATTTAGGGACAGGAGCCTTGGGTGACATAGATCTGCTTTCTTTAAATTTAGTGAATTTGAAATCATTTCCTTTGGTGGAGGTGTTGATTCAGTTCAGCTGAGGTCCAGGCCTCTGCCTTTTCTGAAGCAACGTTTCCTAAAATGATTGGGAAACATACAGTACGGGAGGAGATCTGCAGCCAAGCAACAACTCAAGGGAACTAAAACTGTCGTAGCTGATTAACAGAAATGAAAGCTGCTCAGAAACAAATCTGGGTATGAATTTGGAGCACAAGAATTAATTGAGAAGGGGATTCTCTTTGTACTTCTTTTAGTAGGTCAGACAGTTTATCCACTAAGATGCCTTTGAAGCTGCCAGCAAGAGAGGCGTCACTGGAAAGATGAAACGAGCCAGTGAGTGAAGTCATCGGTTTGTCCTAAACCCTGCTATTCTGAGTGAATTACTTGCACGGTGAATAACAGAAGCCTAAGCCAAAAATGCTCCATTAGCCTTTCCAAAGAGAGGGTAAGAAAGGGATAGGTGTGGCAAGGGATGAGCCGATGGTAACGTGCAGCCTTTATTAGTGCAAGAGCAGGGGCGTAGTGCTGGAAGGTTGAATTTCTGCTTCATTCACACAGCTGTGCAATACTTCTGCTTTTCCTGCAGAAAACACCAAAGGACTGAATGCAAATTCACAGTAATGTGCTCTCTTCCCAATGGCATTAATTTAACTGTGGTGCAGGACAGTGAAAGTTACGGCAGTATCATGGTGACTTGGTAGACATCTATTCACATAACCATGAATTCAGAGCGCGTTTTTACATTGATGTTAATGGGATGAGGCTCACAAGAAAAAAAAGGAGATGTAGGTACAGGAATTGATCACTAGCACATAGGAAAAAGACTGCAGCTCCTGCTGAAGTCAATGGGAGGAAGAGATTTCACTAATAACATACAGAAAAGTATTTGAGAAAAAGAAACGCGCATTCAGAGCAAAGCAAATGAGCTGTTTGGTTTTGTCTAAGACTTGGCTGCTTGTAGATATTGACAGTAGAAAAAAATCACTTTTTAAAGCTGCCTCTGTTTTTCATGCATAAAGCCAATGTGGGATGTTTGTCCCAAACAGGAATAAAAGAGATATTAAGATCTTGCAGTCCTGTTCTTCCTCATCAGAGAGGAGTCATGGCAGATCATGCCATCCTCTGCCTCCAGTGTCCAACTTTGTACCTAAGGAATCACTCATCCTTTGCTGAGGATCAATTAGGTATAAGAAATGGAGGAAAAGAGGATGCAGTCACAGAATATGGCACATTTTAGGAAGTAAATTGTGAAAACAATACTTGCTTTGCCCATATTTTTCCGTACCTATAGCTCCAAAACCAATAAAAGAGGCTTTTTGTCATGATGCTGTATTATGTTGTATTTATTGTTTTTTCCAGCCTAAAGTGCTTTGTGTGTGAGATTAAAAAGCTGCAAGTCTCGGGCCATCTGGCCAACCAAATGGATTTAGTGTACAGGATCACTGCCAGATGTATGCCAGTTGTAAGTTTAATTTTTGAACATATAAAGTGCCTGAGGCTCTGTGTCTGTTATTCATAGGAAATCATGTTCCAGTTTTCCAAAAGAATACAGATACAGTTTGAATCTAGGTGTATGGTCTTTTCTCTTTCACATGGTTTAAGGCGTATTCTGTCTCTCATAAAGAAAAATGATGGCAAGAGAATTTTGCATATTTCTGACATGTTACGTATGTTTGTTCACATCTGTCTGACCTTATGGAACAGTAGGAAACACAGCAATAAGTTTTCTTGAGGAGCTTCATTGAAATTGTTTAATTGAAAGATAAAATTTCAGAGAGTACTTTAGATTAATTTGCACTTACATTTATTTATGATCAACTTGGAGAATAAATATGTTTTCAAGTATATAATTGTTTATAATGTCTTAAAAGTGATATTTAATTGATTTGATTTATTTTAAATGAGGAGCTAATGGAAGATGAGATATATTTTTAGCTTTACAGACAGTAAGAAGGATAAAGTGCATTAAATTTTTTTATTTTGCAAATGTTCTCACGTAACAAGGTCTACAGCACATCTGAGATAGATATTGTGAAAATGAGGAAAGGTGTGAGCACAGATAGCTCTGGGCTTTGCAGAAAGGTCTAGAGGATTTTTTTCCAAACACACCAGTTGAAATCCAGGGTAGAGCAGGATTTGGGTGATGGAAAACAGTGATTTGCGGGTCTGGCTCTCCTGCCTAATGCACTGCTGCCCACATCAGTGTATTTCTTTGCAGTTGAAATACCGACGTTGAATTACTTTCTCCTAAACAGACCTGAAGGGCCAATGAATCAGAGATAAATGTTTGGAAAGGAATGAAAGACTTGTTTGTCAGGGTAGAGTTATTCCCCCTGTCCGACTGAGCAGCGAGGGAGGAGCTGGTGAAAGACAGCCATCCACAGCAGCCAAGGGCTCCTGCGGAGGGTCTCGGTGCCCCCGAGAGGCACGGCGTGTGGGACAGCCCAGCCCACTGTGCTGACCAGGCTTGGCAATTTCCATCACAGTCAAGTTAAAGTATATGTAGACTGAAATAGGTTCAAATGTTTGGAAAAGAAGCGTGGTGGCAACTGGTAAGGTCGCTAGACACTGCCAAGAAGCAGAGCCTCCAATAGGAATTTCTTTGCAAATATTTCTAACGCTAAAAACAAATCTCAGCTTTCTAAAACCAGGGGCTGCATTAGCCCTGAAATCAGGAGGACTAATTGCATTCTTGCTCCTGGAGATAGACGAGAAGTTTTGGTTAGCAGCTCAGATTGGTATGTTAGCAGCTCAGATGATTACGCAGTGAAAGGGGCTCCACGTGTTTTTGGGTGCACGTTTTCAACAAAGAGTCATAAAAGAAAAGCTGGCACTGTAATTTGCAGTTTATTCTATTCTTGAAAGTAATTTTCCCTGTGATATTAGCCATTTTTTTCTCCTGCAAACTCATTCAAGGGGTGGGAATCAGGAAAACCAAAAAAATAGTAGATTTCATAAAGCAAGGAACAGCAAATTGAGCAAAAGGAGGATTATGAAGACTAAATCTTTTGTTCAAAGAGTGATTAAAAAGCATTAAGTTGGATGAAGTCAATCTAGAGCTTAGCTGCACAAACCTTCTGCCCTGTTTTTCTTCTGTTTGGTTTTACATGTATTGAGAAATTAGAGTGGGAGAGACCTCTTGAGGACTGCTGAGGCTGGGGCTTTTTAAAAGTAATAGTTGAGCAATATCGGTTGGACATAAGCTCTGTTTCCTGGTCTCCAGGCAATGTAAATTTTCCTGGACAGCTGTGTCCGAGAGCAGCAAGAATAAGTTGAGTGCTCTTTTCCAGCAGAGGACTGGAGCGATTCACACCCAAATGCGTGTGCCGTGGGGATTACTCCAGGCAATGAAATTCTGGGATTTGTGGCTTCCTCTCCCCGTGGCCTAAGTGAAAACAGTTCCCCTGCCCAACAGCAAATACAGCTGCAGTTCGTTGCTGAAATAGGGCTGTGTCAGGGTAATTGCTATTTGCTTTGCATTCAGAATACGTTGGTTTTTCTGTGCTTTTAGATTCAATCTGCACAAGATGCGTGCAACCAGCTCTCTGGGTGTTGTTTGCCTTAAAGAAAACTGTGTGTTTAGAGGAGCACAGCTCCTTTCCAGGAAAGAGCAATAGTATGAAGCAGGAGTTATCAGTGGATGCTATATCATAGCCGTGGACGTAAATCAAGCAAGACTAAAACCAACAAATAGTCAGGTTTCTGCACTCTGCTTGTGCACGTCACTTGGAAAGCTCTGAGCCTTTTTTCCACACTGTGTTTATATAGAAAGATCAAGGAAGGGGGAGAGAGCACAGCTCTAAACATAAATTAAGTTGGTATATTATTTTTTTCCACATCTTTTCTGTATTTACTGACTTAATTGTTTTCTGTTGTTTAGACTGCGGTTTTAAATGAATTGCTAGTGTGATTAAAAACTAATTGTTAGTTGCAAAATCATCTGTCTCCAGCCATTCCCCACCATGGGCTCTTTGTTCAGTATATTTTCTTATTCTCCCAGTTTGGCCTGATGACCTTTCCTTTATCTGAAATATTTTTGTTTCTGGTCTTTGGTGTCCTTATGAACATGACTGAACATTTCAGTCTTTACTCCTAGAGAACGCTGCCCTTGGACAGTAGCTGTGCCCCATAGCTCTGCTACAGGGAGCAAAGTTTCGTAACAGAAGTTTCAAAACTCTCCCAGTTGCCAGCAACATTACACTGAGTTGTACTGAGCAAAACTTTGCCCTGAAGCCTTTTGCTCTCCTTGGATCTTATTTTTCCTCATTGATTCACTTTTCTCTTTCTAATGAAGACCAGAAGGAGGAGCTTCCCCCTCCCCAAGGCACTCAAATAGAGGTCGGAGGACAGCTATTTTCCTTCCAAAAGTTGGTTTTGGTATTTCAGCATCTTTCTCATTCTGTGATTGGGTGAAAATAGATATTTTCCTTCTCCCTCAGAGAGAGCTAATAAGTAGCCTAGTGGCTAGGGCACATGTCCAGGGCAGAAGACACTGAATACCTCCTCGGTCTGGTCCTTTCCAGAGCCTGAGCTTAGCTCTTGTGCAGTGCAGGGCCCAGGGTGCCTGATTGTCTTCATCTCCCCTCTTCTTTCCCTCCAACCATTCTACCTCTCCCCCAAAATCACCATTATTCCCATGGAAATTTGCTTAATCAGCCATGTAATAAAAAACTCCATGTGGTTCTTAGCCAAGAAAGTTGAAAAACTGAAACAGAACTTGAGTTGAAGAAGTTGGTTAGCTCCAACCATACGGAATACGCATATTTATGTCGGCTTTTTTTTCCTCTTTCAAGTACAGTGGATTATCATAGAATCATAATGTCCTCTCAGAATTGCTTTTCCAAGGGGTGATGCTGTATAAATCATGAAAACTAGACATGGAAAATGTCAAGCAGGTCTCCTGGTCCAACCATCTGCCAGGAGAAGATTGTTCCCTGCAGAATTTTCCCCAGTGCTCTGCTGTAGCAAAGTAGCAAAGAGATGCTTTATCTGCAAAACAGCTCCACACCTATTTATAGTCCTGCAGAACTCATTATCTTTAGTTACAGAGAAATGACTTTACATCCCTGTTACAGAATAAGGTCTCTCTGCCCACAGTGTTGCGGCTGAGTTTGCCCACATGCACGTCCCCAAAGCCACAAGTGTGAAAGCTGATACGCATTTGCGGCTCAATGATTCAATCAGAAACAAATCTTATCCACCGCAATCACATATCCTGCCCTTCCATAGCACACTGATAACCAACCAGCAACCCCTTGATTGCTCCCCCACAAATAATGGGCCGCACAGCAAAATGTTCCTGTGCGTTTAAAGCAGAAAAGGAGCATTTCATTACCAGGTCCTCTCCCTCCTCGCCAGAAGCTACCAAACAATAAAATGGGAAGGAGAGATATGGCTTGTGGCATCTGTCAGTGCAAGTAGCCTTTGGTTCAACCTGGGCTGTTATAAATATTATATTAGAAGTATTAGCAAGAGCAGATTGGATTGCAGCGGGTCCAGAATGAGGCAGCCCGAAGGCTGGCAATAAAGCTGCAAGAAATGAAATGGTTTGGCATAGGTATCTTCTGCTTTGCATTGTGCAAGGAATGAAGAGGAAAGAGGGAAATCTTTCTGCCTTGATTTAGCTCATTTGGAGCATCTATTTAGAAGAGCCACTTTTGCCACCTTGGCAAAGATGGCCTGTGCCTGCACAGGCAAACACTGTGACCCATGACACTGTCCTCGCAAAGTCTATTTAATTACCCTCATCACTGGCTTGTGCTTTTTTGGACATGTTTCTCCATGTTTAACTGAGTTGGCATCACCATTGGACGTGGGCTGTTAGCACTTTGGGCCAGAGCTGTGAGTGCAGATTCAACTTGCACAGGCTGCATGGGTGAGCCCAGGCACATCAGTGAGGGATGGAGTTTGAAGAAATTCAGGTACTGAAGATGAAAAAATAGTTACTAGCTCGTCTTGGTTTCACACAATGAGAGCTCCTGAAACTGCCATTTAGTTTTTACGTGCAGCTTTAGACACCACAATTATTTTTTAAATCTGGTTTAGGTCCCTGCATCTTGGTCCCCCACCTGTATCATGGAGAGAAAATTATTTCTTTAGCCTGAACTTTTGCGAGAAGCTAAGAAAGTTCTGGCAGAGGCCATATGATTGCCTCAGTTAAATAGGAAAATTCATTGTATACGTTGGAATTCTGACAACTTCAAGGGAGACAGAAAATCAAGGGGATGTGAATATATCTCATATTCCTTCCTGTTAGTGCAATTTTAGGTGTTACTTGTAAATAAAAATTGTTCAGCAAAAAGTTTGATTTTCTGGGTTCACAGNCTAACATTCCTCCTCCAGCAATGAGAGAACAAAGCAGGCAAGAATCACTGAAGAGGTGGACATTTCCCACACCACTAAATAAACCCTCTGCCTTGGTGTACGTGGGGGGTTAGGAAACACAGATGCCAGAAATTGGCCTAGACTATATTTCCCTAGAGGCACAGAGAGATATTGAGGGAAATCACAATCATTCTGTGATTAAGAAACCAGGATATATTTTTTTTTCCCATTTTAAGAATGCAACAGACTGGAGGGGAACCACCTGAGAAAGCTGATGGCAAGAGGAGCAGGGAGAAATCATTCCAGTCAATACTTCTGGAGCGTGGGGTTGCATCATTTGATGCACAGCGTTTTTACCATAGCAGAAATGCTCATATAGAAGAGAATAGCCTGGATCATCTTGGGCAGAAGGCTACTATATAAGCAAGTATATATTTAATTGCCTTCTATTTGCTCTCTGGAAGGACTTTCCTCCCATTTCAAGTTGGAGGTAGGTCTAAACTCAAGAGCACTCTGCACAACATGCTCTTGAAGTTTTCTGTTTAAGGACGTGCAGTTGCACAGCCTCCTTGAGCAACTTTAAATAGGTGCCATGAATGGCAAGTCGAGAAGCTGCATTATCATTAGCTTCCACCTGAGGGTAAAAAGAAATATGCTGTCTGACCTTAGATGGATCAGAAACACTGGCTATCAAGCAAATGGCAGTAAAATATCCCCGACTGCTCTGCTACTGTTAACCACTTCTGGTATTGTGTCTGCCTTATAAAACGCACCAAAGTTAAGCTCCACTTGCAGGACTGTAGCGTCCGCAGGACAGGACGAGGCAGCCACACACCCTTCGCTGTAGTTATTGATGCCCATCCAAGGACTGGAAATCATTTTCCATCACCACTGCTGACCCTCCTGGACTGGCAGTTTGCTGGTTTGAAATGTCCAGCTGCGGCTCTCTTAATCATGACCTACCCTGGTGCCAGCAAATGACCCCCTCGCAGATGTGTCTTGCACATCTGTAAGAGCGGGGTGGTGCTCCCATCTTCCCAGGTGACACAAATTTATGGTGTGAGATGCTCCTGCCCTGCCTGCTGGTCTGCCTCACTGAGCTGTCACCCACTAGGCAGGGCCATGAACAACCTGCCCAGCACTCAAGCACCATCCTGCTGGGATGATGTGCAGTGCCAAGCCAGCAGGTCTGGCCGCACAGCCTCTTGCTGTCCCTTTGGTACAGACAGCTGCTCTTCGGGGCCGTATTTCTGTCCCCCATGCGGCACAGGGTACGTACAGTCATTTCCCTTCTCTGACTTCTCCTTTCACACTAGACACTGCAATTTGTGCTTTGGCTCTCTTTCTAATGACTGTATTATTAGCTCTATTTTCATCTCCTCTCAGCTGTTTATTTTGCATAGAGTTATTTTGGCTGCTCTACGTATCACAAATTGAGTAGCTGAACCAAGTCCACAAATGCTGACAGAGAAAGCACATTGAGCAGCCCTTGTCTGACCAGCATCATTTTCACCCTCACGTGTGCTGCTGCTCCCTGCCCACGCCGGCATCCCGAGCGCCATACTGCTGCCTTTCCAAACATACAGCGGCACAGCGAGGAGCAGAGTGACCATATGGCCTGAGGCAGCTGGGCCATATGAGTCTCCATTTGCAACACCTAGTTTGCACGTCCTAAGACGCAGAAGGTATTTAATGTGGTATGTGTCACTTTATGGGCTGTTCCGGCCTTAATTGCAAAGTCTGAAATGGTGCACAAAACTGTCCTCTTGAAGAGGACGCTTTGTCCCTCAGTGAGAGTGCTTTTTCCATTTGTATCCAGGACATCTGAGCAAAGCAGCTGACACTCTTCACCATTCAAGGTGGCTGGTCCTACCATCAGCAGTCCATCAGTGCTCTACTTTTTGGTACAGCTAATGGAAATGTGACTCACAAAGGGGTGGGAGAAGTCTACGGGGCCCTCAATGGGTTTATGGAGGGGAAAGAAACTGCCTGACTCCAGTTTTCTCTTGGTCTCCTCACAGCTTCAGACCCCAGAGGTCTGTTATTTAGGTATGACAAGGATGGAGTTATCCTGAACTCACTTCTCACAGACCTCCCTGCATTTTTGGAAAGGCCTCATTTTATGTATACGTAGTCCCAAAATATGTCTCTGGGCAGCCCTCGCTGTGATCAGCATCAGGTATGAGCCCTGCAGTCTGCAATGGCACAGGAGATCGCTGCTTCCCCACTGCTCATCGACAGCTAAAATGGGAATTTCCATCTGCACCATGCAGATTGACTCCAGATTGTTCGTATGGAGGGAATGAACTGAGAAACGGGGAAGGAGCCCTCACCTTCTGCTTTCCTGGGAGCAAAGACTTCTCAAAGGTCCTATTTTCTTCTGGCTCACTGGAAATCCTTGAGGGAATGAGGGGAGGAAGGATATTGGGAGGCTACCTAAGAGCAAACCAAGCACCTCATTGCCTAGAGAAAAGCAGGGAGGGCCTGAGCGGATGGAAGCAGAAATGAGTGATCTCCATTCAGCTTTTCCCTTCCCACTAAATAAAGCTGAAAGCTGAAAAGTTAAATAAACCTGCCTTGTCTCCCAGGTTTTGGAAGAGGAAGCAGCACAGGTTATGTGTGTGTGTTGTTACAAAGAAGTCTTAGCTGGAAAAGGGTTTTCTAACAATTTTACCTCCCTCCTGGCCAATCCAGGGTTTTAGCAGCAGCCTGGGATCGCTGGCGGGCGAGAGCCCGCTTCCCAGCAGAGAGAACGCTACGGAAACTGCGCGCGGTTTTTAATGTTTAATGACACAAAATCAATCGGAAGTGGTTGCCGGCTTCCACAATCAATTTTAGGAGACCTCTCAAAGAGCAGGAGAAAGTGGGAGAGTTTCCATTAGCCCTGGAAATCTCATCAACGATAGGAAAATAGTGATAAACAACTCTGCACTCCAATAAACACATTAACAACCCTGTCCTCACTCATTTCTCATGTCTCTGTAAGAGGATACAGTTTTGTCACCAGTAAGGCCGTATCCCGGTCTCTATTCCACCCTTTCTTTGCACAGACACACAAACATCCATATGGTTGTGAGCACCTTAACAGAGCGAGCTTTGAACTGTGGCTCACGGTTGCTGCCCCACGAGCTGTCCCTGGTCTGGGAATATCATAGAATCATAGAATCATAGAATGGTTTAGGTTGGAAAGGACCTTGAAGATCATCGAGTTCCAACCCCCCTGCCATAGGCAGGGACACCTCCCACTAGACCAGGTTGCCCAAGGCCACGTCCAGCCTGGCCTTGAACACCTCCAGGGATGGGGCCTCAACAACCTCTCTGGGCAACCTGTTCCAGTGCCTCACCACCCTCAAAGTGAAAAACTTCTTCCTAATGTTCAATCTAAACCTGCCCTCTTCCAGTTTGAAGCCATTCCCCCTTGACCTGTCACTACATGCCCTAGTAAAAAGTCCTTCCCCAGCTCTCCTGTAGGCCCCCTTTAGGGACTGAAAGGCCGCAATAAGATCTCCCCGGAGCCTTCTCTTCTCCAGGCTGAACAGCCCCAATTCCTTCAGCCTCTCCTCATAGGAGAGGTGCTCCAGCCCTCGGATCATCCTCGTGGCCCTCCTCTGGACACGCTCCAACAGGTCCATGTCCTTCTTATGTTGGGGACTCCAGAGCTGGACGCAGTATGTATATATCCGAGGGGCAGAAATCACAGCAGGGTAATCCCCCTGCCTGCAGGCTCTGCCCCATAGTAAAAGGCACCGTAGCCAAAATATAGGGTAGGAGGTTGTCCTGCCCTATAGCTGAGTGGGAAGGGGCTCCCTGGGGAAACACGGGGCTCCTCGTCCCAGCTGCACGCAGGGGCTAAGCGTGGTCAAATTCACCCAAACGCTCACGGGAGGCCACACTCAAGGGCTGTTCAGTCAGTGGGAAGGTGCCTGCTGATTTTGATGGGCTTTATGCCATTTGCCAAGCTTAATGCCGCATGGCATGAAGTGCCCTTTTTCTGCCCTTGTTTTCGCTCAGGCTGGGGGAGTGTGATGCCTTCTGTTAGCTGGAATCTGGAAAAAAAAAAAAAGAAAAAGAAGAAAAAAGGTTATTTTTTGCATCTTTTAAAAATCCCAGGACTAAGCAAAGTTAGGAAAAGCCCTGACTGCAGCTCAATACAAATCAAGAAGCTGTTTTCAAATTTTGTAGGTTCGCTCCAGGACTCCAGCTAAGTGAAGTCAAGGCAGGGTTTGTAATGCACAATTTAATCAGTGAATTTGTAGATCTTAAAAGGCGTGCTTAATTTAATATTGTTTCTAATGGCTATTGTCTTCATGCTTGCCTGTTTCCCCGGTGTTTTTCCCTTTTGTAATTACTTGAATGGGCATTTCCAGGTGCACTGCATATATTAGCAAGCACTTTCATTTTAGTAATGAGTGAGACACTTTCAGTGTTTATTTCTTCATTGCCCTAATACTTACTTTATTAAAGGTCCTGATTCTTCTAAAGGAGAAAAATGAACATTTACTACTTGTTTCTGCCTCATTTTCCTCTTCTACCTTACGATGCCCTTGAGAACAGAAGAGTTAAATTACTGGCCAGGGTTAGATGAGATTTGAATTACCAGAGAAAAGTAAAACTAGAAGGGGATGCTTGGGCAACGCCTATCCTCACCCATAAAGCACTTGTTGAACTTAAAGCCGTTCCCCTGGTTGTCGGGACCTCAGGGCTATTTTAAGCTCTTTTAGGGGTACCTGCAGTGCCCGTTTCCTACACCCCGTTACCATCCCTTAGCATTAACGTGTGTTTTTCCACTCCTTGCCCCGCAGCACACAGCCTGGGAGCTCATGGGGCGCAGGGGACCGAGCCTTGCCCGGCCACCCCAGGCTGCCGATTAACGCTGTGCCAGGATTTCAGCATCAGCGGGCAACCTTCATCCTGCCGCTGAGCAGCATTTATTATACATGCACAGCATCCCTTTGCCACATGCTAGTCTAATTTTCGGATTAGCTGTTTATTAGCATTATT
Source organism: Anarhynchus alexandrinus (assembly GCA_008711295.1). Classification (NCBI taxonomy): domain Eukaryota; kingdom Metazoa; phylum Chordata; class Aves; order Charadriiformes; family Charadriidae; genus Anarhynchus; species Anarhynchus alexandrinus. The sequence continues at coordinate 5,244,989 of VUYV01000047.1, forward strand.
ACAAACACGGCTCTTCATCTTCTATTAAATGGTACTGCAGCCCCTGCGCTCCCACGTGAAGCCTGTAAGGAAGCACTTGGTTCACTAAATTACCCTGCAAATGTCAAACTTGCTCTGTATTATTAGCTGTACATCTTACATCCTCTTTATTAGGATTTTGTGTCTTGAGGGTGCCCTGTGGCGTATAGATTTTTTAAAATACAAACCAGTGTCATTTCGCTGTTTAAAAGAACATTTAATTAAACTGGATTCATTGCTTGTATGGGGCAAGTTAAATGAAAACTAAATAGATGGCATATGATTACATGTTATTAAGAAGAGCGACTGCTCCAGAGACCAAACTCTTTTAACACAACATTAAGCTGAACTCATTTCATATGCACAGGTTAGCTCTGGCCTATGAGGAGAACATATTTTGAGAAGATCAGCAGAATGGTTATGGGCACTAAACAGCTTTTAACAAAATGTGTGTTTCAGGCAAGAAACCTTTCCTAAGCTAGACTTTAATATGTTAATGACAGAAATCAAAGCTTCGCACTGATTCTGGGTAACCTTTTAAAAATTACCACTTTTAAAGTATCAGATGTAAATGATAACATTGGCTTTGTTTATTATTTCACTCTGTATAAATTAAAAAAGGGCCACAATGAGTATAAAAACAAAATTTGAAGTATTTTGGAGGCTTGAGTCGTTTGGTCACATCATGACTTTTTAATGGTTTTTAGGAAAGCAAAAGGAATCGTAATTAAAAACTCCATTACACAATTTCCTATTCCCTACTCCATTTATGTTAACACTGTTCGTGCAATCAGATTTTTTCTAAGAGCACTCACCAAGTTTCCTTTCCGGGCATCCTAAGCTGGTTTTTTGTAAGTCCACCACACCCACGTCCTTCCCCATCCCTAAAATTCGGCGTGGCCGTGAGCCTACAAAGCCTTCAGCAGTGCTGTGGCAGTCGGTGGGCAAAAGCTGCTAATTTTTATATGAATCGCAGCCATCTCATCATACCCTTATAGCTACCAACTGCTCTGAGGTTAGGATTGCCTTTGGCGGTTTTGCCCGTTGTTTGGAGCCAGGATAAGTGTTTGTGTGTCACTACATGGCATTGGCCAGATGTCATAGCCCTCTCCCCCCTTCCTTCTTATGCACCCTCCTTGCCTGTTGATTTACCTGTTACCAAGGTTAAAGCCATGACAGTGACAAGCTCCAGCTCAAGCCCTCTTCAAATCCTCACAAAGACACCACATCTATTTTCTCTGCTTGCAAGTGTGCACGCACAGCTAGAGCTCCAGAGAGGCAGCTCTCAGCATGAAGTTCATGGTTGAAAAGCATCAGACGATTGAGATCTTGTATTTAAAACTGGAATTACCTGTTTCTTCCAATAAAGTAACTTAAAATCAGGCTGCTTGGCATGTAGCTATTGGTGGGACCAGTGCTGCAGGTCCCCAGTACGTGTTCCCTGAGCATCACTGTTTCATGCAAATAATTAATTTGCCAGCTGTGAGGACATTTCTGTGGGAGGATTTGGCTGACAGAGCTCCTCGAAATCCCACAGAGAGCACAAGGAAGAGGTTCCTCACCTGTCAAGTAGATGCACTCAGAGGTGAGGCTGCACATCAGCTTCCCCTGCCCTCTCTGGAAGGCAGCACCGATCACCCCGCTCTGCCTGATTCCCCCGATTCCAGCAGAAGGTTTATAAATCCCCTGGGCATGGAGATGCCTAATGACCAGAATCAATACCTATGTCCCAAAAATGGTGGAGCTTAACTCCTCTGCTCAGCATTCCCCCGAGCGCGTGCTGGCAGCTCTGCTTGCTGCCCTCAGTGCTCCTGGCATGGCCCCAGGGCACCTTGCTGCTAGGAACTACAGCCCAAGCCCCTGGGCACCTCCAAGGGCTTTTTGGGCTGCTGAGTGCTGCCTCAATACATGTCCCTGATTTAATAAACAGGATAACTTTCACCTGTGCATTAGGCCAGACATGTCCCTCTACCTCTATCTAGGTCAGAGAGTACCTTGGGAGCACAGAAGTGTGCTCTGAAAAAAAAAAAAAAGGAAGAAACCTTCCTATTTTAAGGTTACTTGTTTGCTTTTCATGCTTTTTGTAATGTCTGAGAGAGGAAACTCTTCCCCTGGAGTGCCACTTCCCCCACTCATTGCTCTTCTGGGAAGACCTGGAGGTCTCAGCCTCTCCTGCACTGCAGCCCAGGCACCTCACCAGCTCTGCTTCTCTTGGGGTCCCTCTCTAGCTGATCTCTTTTGTCTTCTCAACGCGTCTACTTTTTATCTTTATTTTTTGACTGCAGAAGAAACAGAGCCCTTCCATGCATTGCTAATTCGAGCATGCAGCCACATATACATGAGAAACTGAATTACTGCAAACAAATTGAAACAAATAAGACAGTCTTGGAGCAACTCTGCCTTCCAAAGGGAAGGGTGGTTGTCCAGAGGTCGAGCTTAAAACTTCTGGGCTTTGAAACAGGCTCTTAAATGGAGATCCTGTGTCTTTTGTTCGTTAACACAGTCTACCCTTGGGGCACATCAGTACAGACACAGCTTGGAGATGAGTTTAGTCAATATAATGTGCAGGGATGTAATTAGCAGCTTTGGAAGGGCTGCTGCGGGCAGATGGGAGTGGAAAAGGCTGTGCTTGTTGTGAGACAGGCTTTTATACGTATTGGCCTGGGAGTCTGAAGCAATATGTGATGAATGACCTTACACAACGATAAGCCAGTTGAACAGTAAACCATGGCATCTGTGTCCCTTGCTTTGTTACAGGGCAGTTGCAACCTCTCTATAAATCATGCCAGAATGAGGTTTCCCTTAGTAATCTGGGTTAACCTTTCCTGCCGTGTGGGTTAGCTACCCAAGGGTTTAAATCAGCTGTTCAACTGGATGGCTGAGGTTCACCTGCAAGGTCAGAACCCCCAGATCTCTCTGGACGTGGTCCTTTGCCTTCCAGCAGCCCCCAGGTTCTGCCTTAGAGCAAGTGCTATCTTGAGGCACAGCCTCACGGTCTCTGCAAGGTGAGAGGAGTAGCAGCCAGGACCAGACCTGTAGGAACCAGAAATACTGCAAAGTTTGTGCTGCAAAGCCTCTGCCTTTGGCAAAGTACAAACTCTTTGTTGTTTTTTTTTTCTTTTCAATCGTATTTTTTTATACCCCCATAGCATCACCTGCTGCCAGTCATGCCATGTTACACCGTAGGTACTTGAGTATTTATTTCATAGTTTGCCTTCTGCCCTGGCAGTACATCCATCTGAGCAGCAGTTTGCCTGACTTATTTCAAGAAAAATCCCAATCCCAGTAATAGCTTCTGATGGAAATATTCTGTGGCTGCTGACTCTCAGGCTTTGTTGGCTCTTCTTTTCCAGAAAGCTGTAATTTCAGGCAATCTTAGCATCCACCCTCACATTGCAAAACCTGAGAGAACCTGTTTTTACACTAATGCACCATTGCCTGTGTCTTCCCTGGGATTAAACCCAGGACACCAGGGTTCACGCTCCTGTGGGCTGTGCAAGCACTGCTTTCAACAGCCTAATGCTTGCCCTGGGCTTAGATGTCAGTCATTATTAGGAGAAAAAGAATGAAGCCTGGTCTAGTGGAAGGTGTCCCTGCCTATGGCAGGGGCGTTGGAACTCGATGATCTTCAAGGTCCTTTCCAACCTAAACCATTCTATGATTCTATGAAATTGAGAAAGAAAAGATTTACTGTGTAAAATGGGTAACAATACTTCTGTGCCATGGTGTCTTGTATCATATCTCCAGTGCTGGTCATTTCAGCTTGGGTTACAAGTCTAAATGGTTGGACTACCATGATCGTTTATTAATTGTTTCTCCAGCTGTGGCTACAGGTGGAGATCTAGGGAAGAGTATCCTATACATCTTATATATTCAAGGCAAGCACATGATAGTTTTCCTCAATATTTTTCCACCTATTTCAGCTCAGGGAATTCCTCCACTGGGCACTGGATATTCCTCCTCAGAACACTTCTTGTCCACAATGTTGTTGTCTTCTCTTGAACCCATGTAAAGGTTTAACATCCATTCCTCTTTCAGGAGGAGTCCCAGAGGTCACCCAGATGCCATGGGAAGAGCCACCTCCTTCTTTGGGGTTTATAGATCTGAGCAACAGCAGCCATGAGGGGAGGCAGCTGCTGTCAGCAAACTCATCCACAATCACTGATCCAAATTTGGATCAAATCCTTGCAGTCATCTTCCATAAATAATGCTTTGTCCTTCACATAAAAAAAAAAAATTTGTTATTTATACAATGGATGCACCTAAAAACCACAAGCCAAGATGAGGACTCAGTTGTGCTAGGCACTATAAAAACAAGCTCTAATCCCCCAAAGAGCTTTTAGAGTAGGGAACTGATAGTTTAGTTCTCCTAGGAAGACTAGTCACTGTGAATCTTTAGAATATATTTCTATGCACAGCAGAGAAAGTAGTTGGGCTTTCATTCCTTTCAGTTCTTGAAACTGAACATGCACACATGAAGCACCAAACACAAAACGCAAGTGTGACTGCAACTCGAATCCCAGACAGAATCTGTGTGCAAATCCTGCCAGATACATCCATTGACTTCTAAGCAGAAGTTTCTTCCTGAATCAGGAAAATGACAAGCTGGGCATTGCTCATCACTTAAAATATCAGCCCAGTAGTGGTAGTGTTGATTGCGACAGGCTTCGTAGAGAGGAGCAATCCCAAATCCTTACCATAAAAGCATATTTCTGACTTCCCGCTATTGTGCTGTGTTCATGGACATGCTCAAAACAATCATTTTTAGAGCGGTTCGACTCCTGAGCTTGCCTCGGTGCACTTTGAAGCAGTTTGTTCTAAGCAAGTCATGTTCACTATCCTAATCTGACATGAAGCCTGATGGAAAAATCTGTGATCGATTATAGTGGCAGGACAAAGAGATATGAGAGGAAAGCAATGCAAAAGAACAGATATCAATCACTGGTTCGCAACGAGCCTAAAGAAGGTGGCTGGTGATATTACCGAATTTGAAGGCAGTGTAGCACATCTTTTTGCTGTTGTAGGTAAACACTCCGAGCTGCAGACTGTTTGTCTTACAGACAGACCGATTTGGTATGAAAAGTGGATTTTGAAGTATGGATTTTGTTGGAAGGGGACAAAATAAACTATTGGTTTGTTACAATGAAAACAGCGTAGCATGTAATGACTGTTTGCAGCGGTTTCACAGCTGCTTATATACTGTTATTTTTAAGCTTCTAAGTGTTTTTTATATTTGCAATTTTTAATTGATTGAATATGAAATGTATGATGGAACGAATTTGTATTGAATAAGAAATAGCCGACACAATCAACAAACTCTTTAATGTTGAGTTAGCTTTTTTCTTGTTGCTGGACAAGATCATACTTCAAAGCAAATTAAAAATGTGAAGCCAAATTCTGATTGCAATGCAGGCAACAGAAATCTTCCTGTCAGCCTCAATAAAAGCAGGTGTAAGATTTCGGTATTAGTCCAGTCCATCCAATTCACATGTCTTTCTGTCTTTATCTAATCTAATACATGGTCGTGAGATAAATTACAGAAGCGTATGATAAATTGCATTGCTATTCATTTTTGGCAAGATCACCTATACTCTGGCCACTAATTCATCTCCGCCAGGATCCGTTGTAACATACCAGATCCTTGAAACAGCCTCCAAATAATGTCATTTCATTTTCTTTAAGAAAACAAAGAAATTGTATCTGCTGGCAAATATCCTGCTTACCCTCACTGAAATAAATGATACCTCACTGCCACCTCTGCAAAATCATGGTTATAAAAATATAAAAACTTATTTATAGGATTAAAAATCTCAAAGATACTAGGTCCTTATGTTCTATTTGCATGGGAAACTGTGACAAGATTTAGATTGAGGGATTTCAAAGTGGGAAAGGATGATGTGGTTTAGGTTTAGGTATTTCAAAGAGTCATTAATGCGGTTATTTCTGTGTTCATTGTTTTTTTGGCCAGAGACTTGATAATACAGACAGAATACACCAAACTGAGTAAAAATTCTGCAATATGCTGTAATAATTTTTCCTGGTGCTTATTTAGAGCAGTTCACCACTTGAACAAAAATACCACCCTGAAGCACACCAGTACCACCTTGGACCAACACACTCTTGCATCTCTGTTAGGTACAATTCCTGTCCATCTGGGAGTGGAAAGAGGAACTTCCTATTTAAGCAAAAAGGGAAGATAACTTCTTTTCCCTTACACCCATCAGATCCTCCCCTGCCTTCCATATGAACTCTGCTGGGTAGCGAAGGCTGGTGGTGAAGTGCCTCTTGAAGAGTTGTGAAGAATTGCATGTGAGGTGTTGGGAGGTGCGAGCTAACAAAGGCTGACTTCATGAGTTGTAGGAGAGCTCCCCATTACCACTACTGTGCAGGAGGACCAGGACACTGCAAGCATGTAGGACTGCAACAGAAAAGCTGGTGTCAAGTCCATTGGTGGTAGACACCCTTGGTCCCACCACCAGGATGAGCTGTTGGATGCACCATGGTGGTGGTGGGCACTGGGCATTATCCAGAGCCAGTCCCATGTACCAGTGCGATGTCCCACCACCCCGCTGCCAAGGAATAAGGGAAGCAGTAAGCTGATGGCAATTTTGGCTGGAGAAGACATGTTAATGCCTCCCCACATGCCACTCAGTGCCAACCCAGTGCTTTCTGCTCCTCAACACTGCTGCTTCGACTGCCGACAGCCACCTCCTCCTCCTCCTCGTCCTGCCATAAATCACTGTGAAATGGTGCCGTGAACCATCCAACAGCTGCTGAATTTCACCCAGGAGACTGCTGCACCTCAGTGGTGAGTGAAGTGGGTTTGCATATCAAGCTTTTACAGTAATTTGCGGCATTTTGAGATGGAAGACACTACTGATGTGAAAAGACAATTATCATATTTACTGCAAAATCTGTTATCCACCCCCATGAAAACACGAGCAGTACTTCAAGACAGAGCAGGTATTGCAGGTTGATGGGAAAACCTGGCCTTGCTGGTGGGAGGGAAAGTTTTCCTGGCATTTCAAGGAGGTGAAGGCTTCATTCTACACTATTTAGGAGCAGTTGAGGCATAATGCTTACGTCCGGTTAATTGGATGCATTGCTATAGGCACTTGAGAAATATGATAGACAGATGCATTCAGCTAGATAGATATCCCTTGGTGTAGCGAGCTGAAGTCAATTACAGAGTTAAATTGTGAAAGATTTGACCTGATGTCATTTATATCTCGAGTCATAATTAACACTTAAAGTTCAACTCTATGGCAATTTTCTTTTAATAACACTTAAAACCTATATAGAGCTCAAAGAATTGCATAGACATGATGAAGGATGACTTGAGTGGATGCCAGAATTTCAGCGTTAGTAATTAATCTTTAAAACACCTTTCCAAGGCATATGGGTAGCATCATTTCTCTTCAGTTTCTCCTTTGAAGAGAAGCGGGGTTTGCCCAATACCTCCCCAAAGTCGGTGGCACCTGCAGATAAGGACTGAGGCTTTTTCAGCTGCAATACCAGCGAACGCTCAGCTCAGCCCGGCTCCCATCTTTTCGTCTTGATGTATTTTTAAATTTCGCCACAGTCTTTAAAAAGATTGCGGTCAAATTTCTCATCAAATTGCCTGGCTTTTCCAATTAGAAGCTATGCAAATGCAGAAGTAAAAATCTGCCGTAAATACAGCTTCTGCTCGTCAGATTTTCATGTGGCTGAAATATGAATCTCACTGGGGGAAGAAACGCATCCTCGGACTGAGACCTTGTAAGCCGAGATTCAGCTTGCTGCAGATTTTTATGGTCAAGTTATAACTGCCTGTAAAGCAGGGGTTTAAAATGGAAGTGCTGACAAAACTTTTAAACTACAACAGTGGAAATGGCGCCGCAATAATTTATAATCTACAGGCAGCTTTGGATTTATTATCACAATGACAAATGCACTGTCATTGTTAATAGGATATTTCCCAGCAAGGACTTCTTGTTATGCAAGCCAGGTTCACTATGTCATGCAGCATGATAGCAATAAAGTCTACAAGAATTTGTAATGAACTTCAATTACTAATAGATTATGGTTAATGGGAAATATGTGCAGTAAAGATATGGGTTTTTATATGCGCCTTCTGGTACTCTACAAGGCAATGATTTATGCTACAATTTATGTTAACATTCTCCAGTACGAAAAAAAGACTAAATTGGTGGAAAGCCACTCCATCCATAACAAATATTTAAGATAATTTTGCACATCATGTAAATGAAGATGTAAAATTAGATATTAATCCATTTCATTTTAGCATTTGTATTTTTATTAAAAATGAAGACTTTGCCCTACTGTGTAATGACATTAAAAAATCCTATCATGGGCTGGAAGCATGAATTACACCGATGTAGGAATGGCGACAGCAACCGCGCTGTAAGTGCATTTGTTCAATTTGCTGTTGTAATTAACAGAGCAGTGAGAATATTTTTCTACGTATGATTTAAAGTAACAGCCCTGAAGCTGCTCAGGCAGATGGGTTCGATGCGGAGGGGGTATACACGTGAAGACCGGGCTCCTTTGGAGGGGGTCAGCCTTTTCCTCCCCCCGCTTTTGCTCTCCCCCAGCTTTCCCACGTGGCATCGCTCCAGAGCCATGTCTCATCCGTGGACATCGGGCTATTCCCTTCCCTGCACAGCAAACCTCCCGCGGGAATTACTTTGGGAAATAATCACCTGATGCAGCAACAGAGCCACGAGCTCACACTTACTTATCAGAGGGACACAGACACGGGTGTTTGCCTGCTATTTCAAAGGAGAGTTCCTCCTCCTCCTCTCTCTCTCCCTCCCTCCCTCTGGCTTTTTTTCTCCTGTACCTGTAATATAATCTGTAAATTCCAGGTTTATGCGCCCATAAAATGAAAAGAGAAAAAGATGTCTCCCGATTTAAAAACAAACCCTGTTCAGAACCATCTCTAATGAACGTATAGACAACGTTAAGGATTGCATTTACCCAGAGTCACATTTCTGCAAAATATCTGAAACATATATTGGAGCCTGAAAGGGGCACCCATGCACGAAGAACTTGCAGGATCATTTCTGATATATTTTTAATACAGGCAGCCTGTTGCCCAGCTCGTTTCAATCAGTGTTCTGTTGGTTTAAGACCACTGTTCTCAGCGAACCTCTCCATAAAGCCTATAAATTCACTTTCTGGGGTTGGAGGTGAGGAAGACCCATCCTGTTGGCCCACACATCCAGCTGGGGGTTTGCAAAGAGCAAGGCTGGCCTGGAGATGTGCTTTTGGACTAAAATTCTGCTGGCTGAGATAAGGCAGACTTTCTGAGAGGAAAACAATTAATTCAGTGCAGAAAGCACCCAGGTAAGCTCAAAATTGCCGTATAAATCCCAGCCCGTGGACAGGCTGGAATCCCCAAACATGCTCTGGAATAGCAGTATCTCGCTTTACAATTAAGGGTGATTCTCACATGGAAATGTGGCTCTTCAGGTGTTTCAGAAGTTGTTTGAGAGATTTAAAAAAACTCCTTCACTTTTTATGTTCAAATGAGCATAAAATTGTGCTTCCCCACACTCACTTCCTACTAAATAATAGTTACAGTATTTACTTCTTGGAAATACATGTGTTACAAATTTAAAATTAAAAATAATTTATCCCTTAAGGATGCTCTTCTGATTCACTTTCCCCCCAGCCCCTTAATGGAAGAAGCTGCATATGCAGAATGGAGTTTGCTGTAATTGTTTCCCCCCCAGGTATTTTAATGAAATTCATAGACTCATAGAATAGTTTGGGTTGGAAGGGACCTTTAAATGTCATCTAGTCCAACCCCCCTGCCATGAGCAGGGACATCTTCAACCAGATCAGGTTGCTCAGAGCCCCGTCCAACCTGACCTGGAGTGTTTCCAGGGATGGGGCATCTCCCACCTCTCTGGGCAACCTGGGCCAGTGCCTCACCACCCTCAGTGTAAAAATGTCCTCGTTATATCTAGTCTAAATCTTTCCTCCGTTAGTTTAAGCCATTACCCCTTCTCCTGTCACAACAGGCCCTGCTAACAAGTTTTTCCCCATCTTTCCTGTAGGCCTTCTTTAAGTACTGGAAGGCTGCTATAAGGTCTCCCCAGAGCCTTCTCTTCTCCGGGCTGAACACCACCAAAAAATTCTCCTCAGAAGCGAAAGCAGTGGCAGAGGATCTCCCTGACGAGTCTAATTTTAGGTAAGGGGTTTTATTCTCCAGCCTGGGGTGAAAGTGCCTTTCCCCGCAGTGAATTCTGCCTTTAAATAAGACCCCGTGTAGCTCCGTGCACGCAGCAAGCGCTGCCTCTCCCCATCCTCTCCCCTTCTGGTTAAAGAGGGGAAGGAGCTCTCACACGCTTTCACATTGAGTCTCCTTTATTGTGTGTGTGGTCCTCTCCTTTCTTCTCTCCAGATCACCTCTGCAGTTCCTCATCTTTCCTGCTCTCTCCCACATTTTCAGAAGAAACCTCCCCCAAAAAAACTCTAAAAAGCTTTTTTCTTGTATTTTTTGCCTCTGCTAAACTAGAAAACAACAGGACCTGCATGTGCATCTTGTTGCTGGGTTTTGTTGTTGAATTCGAGGGTTTTTTTTTTCTCTGGCATTTCTGTGGCTCCCAAAGATATGTCACTCCTGACAGGGTGTTTGTGGCGATGTTCAGCGGTCACCTCCTTTACACGCACCATTTAGAAGAGGTCACTGACAGCACAAAAGAGCTATGAAAATAATTGTAACTTTAATTTGTTCCCCATTAGAAATGCATGCAGCAATATGTCCTAATGAGAGATTTTCTTTCTTTCCTGCTTCAGCATGTCACCATAACAGCTTACAGATATACTGACATCTTCTAATGCAGGAATCTGTACTGTGTAAAAGTGGCAATAGATTTCTTTTTGTTCAACAGCTGAGAAATATCATGGAAACATTCTAAAATACACTGGAACTAATCTTTGATCAATAGGAGGAGTGTGTGTTTCAAACAATTCACTCTAAAATGAATATAAACAGCTCTTAATGCCCAATATGGTCTCTTGTAAATCACTTCAATTCTTTAATAATCTACACTGTATCAGAAATGTATATGCAAAAATAAAACATAATTTCTTGCAGCTAAAGCATTACCTAAAGTAAACCATTTCAACATTGAATCAAATTATTTCAATGGCAGAAATCCCACCTGTCTCACCGGATAAACCAAGTATTCAGACTATTAAATGCATCCAAGTGACTATATTGTATTCCACCACGCATTATGCCTTGTAGAGAGCATAACACTTCTTAAAACCATAAAATCATACAGCAAAACAAATGCATCAACTACTGGAGTTGAGACAGCCCCACATGGAGAAGGGAACAAGGAGGTGAAGCACCTTCTTACTGAACATCCTATACTATATATTGGACAGATTTACCTGACATGATCCCATTGAAAATGAAACAAATCCTCCTGAAACCTGTCACTTTGGCATCAGAGTTAATTTTTAAATCTTCCATGTTACAAAGCTCACAAGCCGTGCATGGCCCTTGCTGCCAGGCTAGTGAAAGCCTGCGACCAGGAAGTTTGTGTGTTTAACTAAAAACACCAAAAAGCCCTATGTGACAGCAGTAGCTTTGCATCAGGGCTCGTCAGTGAAATCCTCCTCTCCAGGATGGTTGTTACCACTGCTGTGTCTCCACCGTCTTCAATCGCTTCACTCTTGCAGTGCCAGTATGGACCTGGTACACAAATCGCTCTGCAGGTGCAACATCATAAAAATAAAGTGAAAAGACAGGGACAGGGGACCAGTGCCGTTAAATGGAGTTGGCTGCAGAGACAGGAACAGGCAACCATCTCACGTGCAGAAGGTGTGAAGCCACTTTTAGGGTAACTGGAGGTATTTGATCTGATGTCACGGCAAGCTCAAGAGATCCCATTGGGCAGCCACCCAAATGGTTGGTCGTTCTGAGCCTCCACTCTTGCCAGCTGCACTGAGAAGCTCTAATTTGTTCTGCAGAGAGTTTTTAAATGAAGATGATGAAACCACATATACTTCTTGATTACTTAGTAGGAAATGGTCTGGTTTCTGGAGTGCCTGAGTGGATGGTCCGAGTTACATCTGATTATACAACATTCATATGATAAAACACAATCGACTGCTTAGTGAGTTACATATTCATAGATTAGTGCAGAATTAATAGCATATTAAACCCCACTTATAACAACAGATATTAATACTGATTTCTTAACAGGCTCCAAAAATTGTATTCAGTACTGAAGTAAACTAAGCCTTTTATAACTTTATAAAGTATGAAAAATGTATTTCAGCTATTTGTATCTGACTATTTGCTTTGGATCAAGAAGCAAGAAGTTAACTCATGGCTCAATCACTATTACACTCAGGTTGTTATTAAAAAGCACCTTCCCATCTCTTTCTTCGCTGCATTCAGGCTTTCTTAACTCTTCTATTACCTGACGCTTTAATTCAGGAGGAGCGGTTTTAGAAAACTCATAAGTTTCTGTCAGGAAATCCAGCAACAGCTCCCCATCCTTGTTCCCTTCAATAAAGCAGCTCGTTATGTCCATGTGGGATGGGAGCTCGTGGAGCTGGTACTTCAGCCCGGCTGAATCCAGTATCCTTTTGACGTCAGCAGCGGAAACGTAAGAGCAGAGATCATCCAAAGGGAAGGAAGACCCATACTTCTTCCACAGCGTTTCCCAGCCACTGGTTCCTGAGAGATAAACCACCAGAAAAATGCTCAGGAACACTATTTGAACAGATTTTTGATCACTTGGGGTTTTTAGCAGTAGTCCTCATTGCGAGCAGGGTCTTTCCAGAGTTGGACATGTGTCCTGGGGCATGGTGGAGATGGCTGCCTCCCTGCTTCTGCGCCTTGGGATTGGGAGGGAATGGACACGTTACTTACCCCAGAGCTCCAGCACCTCCCACCAAGCCCCCAGCTGAGGCCAGAGCAGCTCAGTGCACTCGGTCCTCCCCCCTTCAACACGCTGCACCCCCCTGCTTCATGCACATGGGCAGTATCTCTCAGGGACATCCTTCTACAGTCCTCGTGCTGAAGACTAGCTATTCAGTGCCATCTTCTTCATTTAATCTATTCCCTAGAATTCAGCTGCCTGTTTGGAAGACCAAATCCTCTGCTGTTCCTTCACCTAATTACTTTGCCGTCAATCTACACGTGAGCTTCATTGAAACTCTTATTACCAGTAAACTATCTCTCTGCTGTGTGAAATATGTGGGGTGCAAGCCCCTGAGGACGTTGTCCATGCGTGGTGGAGAAAAGGGTGGGATGGACAGAGCCCAGGATGAAGCTGCACCATCGTCCTGGCCTTCAACCTTTGCTCCCATGGTGCTCACGTGGGCATGGTCGATGTGAGGGCTGCCCCTCACCCCAAGCAGACCTCCCCAGTGGGGCCAGAAGGACGTTTCGGCTGTGTATTATTTGGGTGTGCACAGCTGAAGGGTGAGGAAGGAAAAGGCTCCTGTAGCATCACAATCACCTCCAGAACTGAGCCCATGCCGAGCCCACGCTTGCGCACGCACCTCTTCTCGAGGGACATTTTACAAAGAAAAGCAGCTGGGTAAGATGAAAACTCCCCAGATATACCTTCACGGCTTTATTTCCCCTCACCCTGGATCTGTGATTCAGCATTTCTGCTATAAATCATTTATAAAAGGATCACCCAGAATGACTGGACGGGATGAAAATAACTTGGAGCCTAATAAGCAGCTCTTGAGAGTTATGACTATAAATCTCCATAACTACCAAAAACAGTTGCTCGGCGGTTTTGCAAATGCTTTATCTGCAAACAGTTATTTATAGTCAAATGAACAGTTTGTTGTTTAGAAGAGAGGCTACAATATTTTCTTTCACCTGGTGGAAATTGAATGCAGAGCACTAATTGCAGAAAATTTGCTGGTGTCAGTGTTGTGTGACTCAGTGCCATCTCTGAGCCGAGCAATTATACACTACCTGAACGAAGCATTATTATAATAGCTCTCAATAGGCTCAGCATATGGCACTACTTTTGTTTTCAAGGCGATGTAAACAGATTTTTTAAATGTGTTAAAAATAACACCACATAGCTTTTGCACCTCGCCTGCTCTCCCGGCAGGGACAGAGCAGGAGGGACTGTAACCTTCACCGACTGACCAAGCCCTCTCCTATCAGTCTTATTCCCAGACTGGTTTTTAATTAACACGTCCTAATGTGTTTGTGTTGGAGATGACATTACCTTCATTTTTTGAAATGAGCTTTGTTCCGCTGATCTTTCGGTACCTCTTTTTGCTTCAGTGCTCATTTTCATAGCGCTTCTTCCTTCCCCTCTCTATACTCTTCTTTCCCCCAAGGTTTTCCCCTTCTTTTCCTCTCTGCTATTCTGAGATCTGTTCCTCTCTCCCATTTGCTTGCTGTCCCCAGCAATTTCTGCTCCATTCTGCTCCATCAGAAAACACAGAGTCACCTGGCCCAGAGAGGGCCACATGCTTTTCATGAATTCATGATTTTCATCAATGTGATTTTTAATCACATTAATTTTGAATAGGCACATGTTCCTCCCTGTATTCACATTTCATGAATATCCAAAGGGACGAGTTAAGCAACTGGAAAAGAGTTTCAATTAACTCTATGCAGGTAATCAGCAATAGTCTGATACTATGATCTGTTCTCACTCAGCCAAAGAACAGGACAGTAACTCAGATCTTTTAAAATACCGATTTCTTGTAGTGAACTGCTTGAAAATACTTTAAACCAAAAACGTTTTGGAGAAAAACAGTTTGAACGAATTCAGGTCAGAGAAGTGTCACTTTGTTGTGGATGTCATGAACACAGAAAAGGAACATCACCGAACACATTACAGTTTGCAGACACGGCCAAATTCAATACAAGATTAAACTTAAACCTCTGAACAAATAACACAACATCCCTGACAAAACTATCAGATGTGACGGTTTACACAACAAAAATTTCTGTAGCTTGTGAGGCAAATTAAAGGCTTTCTGGAGACAAATTAGACCCCACCATTGCAGCATCTCCAGGATACCTTGCCCACAGTATTAAAAGGTCGTCGTTTACACTGCTCCCTCATTTTCCTGCTGAATTTACCACAGAGCATCTCTTTGAGCTCTGAAACAGCCTAAGAATGCCGTTTTCCACCCAAAATGATGATATTAAGGAAATGGGCAGTTTGAGAAGAAAATGAACCATATGTGCTCTAACACCTGCTGTATGGCACAGCCGAGCCCTGTCGTAGCCGTTTGCTTAATGCCGCAAGTCTCGGGGAGCGAGATAATGCGGTGCCCAGCCTGGAAAGCCTTTTACAGAAAATAGCAGAGGCTGAAGGAGCTCTTGAGAGCCAGAGCCGCAAGACGGGGCTCCCCGCTGCCGTCTGCCACTGGCCAGGCTGTAGGATGGGGAAGGGCAGAGGGGGAGATGAAGGTGTTTTGTGCCCATGGCACGGGTTTGCTGGCTCACAAAGCTTTACAACCTGCAGTACGGAGCTGCGCAGATATAAGCGGCGTGCAGGTTTCAATAGATGTAAGTGAATGGACACCATTTATTACTCAACCAGTTCACGTCTATTGGAGATAAAGGATATTTTAAATAAAAATATCCATTGTTTTCTAGCTGGTCTGCATTGAACTTGCAGGAACCCCAAAGGTCCTCATGGCTCTTGCCTGACCGAGGAACGCTGGTGGAGCAGCTCTCACCTGACACCAGGATAATGAGGAGCTTCGCCTGCGCTTCCAGGAGGCTGTGGAAATACCGGATAGTCGCAGGGACGTCTTTCACATAATACAGCATCTGGAAAGAGACAGAGATCTTACAGAGATACAGTGTTGTCCTGGTGGATATTATAACAGGTACCAGTAGGTAAAAGAAACCAAATGGGGGCAACCTTGACAGAAGACCAACAAGACAAGTTAGCACAACGCCGGGCAGCGGGCTCAGGCGGCAAGCTCAGGGCTGTCACTGCCTTGCCTGCTCTCTGGCTCGGCCAGGACCAAGCTCACGTTCATTCATTAACCTGAGACAAAAAGCCTTGCCTTTCTTAGCAGTGAAGATGGCTTGTAACGGCTTCGGTAAACTTGGAAATACAAAGGCATTTTCACAGAGAGGACAAGGAGCTTTGAAAACTCTAGTTAAAATGTATTTTTAGTTGACTGCTACCCACAGCCTAGTTAATAGGACTACTGTGCTCAGTTGCTTTGCTGTAACTCATCTTTCATTTTTGCAGTTCACTTATGCTTAAGTACTTTAAAATACAGGGAAATAAACTCACCTTTCTTCCCCTTAGAGTGGATAATGAGGTCACATACTTCATGCGTACTTTTAACAGCCAAGTCTTTGACAACATTTACTTTGCAGAGACTTTTACCTGGATCATGTGAATGAAGTCCCATTTTTTAGACTTCTTTTCTGCATTCATTCGACTTTCATATTCATAAGCTGTCTCCTCATGCCAGGTAAACTTTACATTCTCAAGGTTTGAAGTCTCAGCCACGCGCTCTGAAATACGGGAGAAGGCAGGACAGAGTTATCTCAGTTGCAAATATGGGACCGATTTCCATTCAGAGCTTTAATACATTTGAAAGTCATATTTAGTCAGAGAACTTTGGTACCAGTTTAACACAGCAGTGGAATGTTTAAAATCTCAAGTCCATATGTGAGAAGGGGGCTGTAAATGTCTATGTAGGATGAAGTCTTAAGAAGGTCTGATGCTTTGATCTTTGCACCCACGTTTGGGCTCCTCCAGTCTTTACCCGATCAAAAAAAAAGAAAGAAACTCTTCCCCATGACTGACTCAAACTACATTAAAAGGTTTTGGCTGGGATAAACAGTTACAAGGCCACGAGCAACACATTTCATGCTGAAAGGGAAAAGAGCTGACGGCCCCTTCGCTTAGGTGCCATGCAAGACCCACTTGGCTGAGCATAAGCCAGGTCATGGCAAAGGCTTTTCCAGAGACTGAACAAATAAATACAGGGGCTCGAGGATGCATCAAGGGGGTTGTGTTTTGGAGAGAAAGCACAATTAAAAGCTCAAGAAGGGCAGAGAAAGCAAATGGCTCACGTTGGGAATGTGTCACGGGGATTGTGGGAGAGGGAAGGAGCTTTGCTCAGTGAGCAAGGACCCATCTCTTGACATTTGGCTTCTGCTGTGTCCAAATAATTTTTCAAAAGCCCACAGTTTCAGCCAGCTGCTTCAGGTAAAACGGATAACAGTGTTTTAAAGCAAAGACTAGTATAAAGAGTGACACACAGTGGGTTTTCAGACCTCAATACAATGCACATCCAGCAACTGAGGAAAGCAGAAAGCTGGAGAAGTGGATTCAAGGAACAAGGTATACGGAGGGCCTCTCTCATCACTGCGTTTCCTGGCTTTTATGGGAGCAAAACTGAGGGATAATTTCATATTTTAGTGGATGCTGGAATACTAATGTCTATCTGCTGGCATATGGAGCTCATCACTCCTGCCTGGCGCTCGGGATCGCTCCAGGACAAAGCTATCCCTGAT
The DNA here is from genome assembly GCA_008711295.1 of Anarhynchus alexandrinus. Lineage (NCBI taxonomy): Eukaryota > Metazoa > Chordata > Aves > Charadriiformes > Charadriidae > Anarhynchus > Anarhynchus alexandrinus. The sequence goes on from VUYV01000047.1 coordinate 5,262,516, forward strand.
GCGATTCCTGTGCTTCGCTGGAGTTAACATAAATTTAAAACTTAAATGGCCCAAAGGCAGACTGAGCCTTAGCTACAGAACACATGTTCAAAACAACATGATTTGCTAAGACCAGCGCCTGTACACCACTAATCACAACATTTCTCCTTTTGGGCTCTGATTAAGACATATCCCCATCGGACAGATGAGAAATGCTCCATCAGTGCTTATCTCCTCTCTTTTATGGCTGGAAATGGGCCACCCCTTTTGGAGGCTGCTGCTGTTACTCTGTTCGCTTCCATTTATCAGTCACTGGCCCCGGCGCTTGCGGTTCAGATTTAATTTGCTGTTTTAAATGCAGGCTTCGTTCAGCAGCAGTTCATATCACCATCACAAATAATCTGGTGCAATCTGGTTCAGTTCAATTGCTAGACAGTCTGCGAGGAGACACTAGGAGAAAACTAGGAAGAAAACTGAATTGCTTGCCAGGGTGGGCTTTTAAAAGGTAAAATTTCAGAAAGGGCAAACTCATTCTGATTATGGGTAATTTCTGTCCAAAGATTCATCTGAAGCCAAAACGCACCACCCTCACCATTTTGAAAAGTTTTCCTGAATTTTCTCCTGGGTACAACTCAGACTGTTGTCTGGGTCAGAAGCCGGTTGTGTGCCCTTGACAGGTGCCATCAAAACCAAACTGCCTGCAGTTGTGCTGCGCCAGGCAGGCAATGGCAACGCAGCTCAGTTGTGGGGCCACCAACACTCCAGCCACGGTCACCGAGGGACTTCACCTGGTCATGGACCAGGAATGAAGGAAAGCCACAGCCTGGCCACGGGGCTTTGAGGAGAGCCTCTGTCGTACAACACAGCTTAAGATAAACCTCAGTTTGTCATCGCTGCATGTCCCAATAAGACGTTTCTCATGTGAGCTTGGCTTCTCCTTCCCAAGGAGAAAGTATCTGGTTAGGCAGAAAACATAACTACTGAATCCTCAGAGGCACAGATAATGTTTCCAATTCTCCCTGGAAAATCTTAGGGCTCAGAAACCTAATTAATGATACCTACTGGGGACATGATTAATTACCAAATAAGAAAGTTTAAAGAAAGAAATTCAGATGAATATTTCATTTCTAGTTTAGCATAAAACTTAAAATAGGGACAACATCTTATATTTTCTTTAACTTTCTTCAGCAAAGAAACTCACTGAAGTAGGATAGGACTGCCAGTTAATTGGTGGTAGGTGGTGAGACCACTGGGAAGATTCAGTGGAAATCCAGTCTCCCATAGACTATGGTCCACGGCCCAGACAGAACAGAAATGCTAGGTGCAAGTGCCCAGACTGTTTTACAAACAGAGCAGACCTATCCTTCACCATATCAGCCTTGAGCAATTTAAAAGCTACTGAGATTTTGCACAAGTCATCTTGTCAAAGATCAGCTCCCTGTAATACAGAGACAGATACAAAAAAATGACGTGTTTCATGGGAGCCTTTGGTGCTTCCAGTGACTGAACTCCCCCACTGTAGGGAGAAAGGGATTGCTACTACTTTTTTTTTCCTTCAACTTCCACAAGTTGCCCAATACTCGGAATGCTTTGCTTTTAAGGACTTAGAATCATAGAATTGTAGAATTGTCTAGGTTGGAAGGGACCTTGAAGATCATCAAGTCCAACCATCAACCTAACACTGCCAAAACCCACCACTAAACCATGTCCCTCAGCACCACGTCTACCTGTCTTTTAAATACCTCCAGGGACAGTGATTCCACTACTTCCCCGGGCAGCCTGTTCCAATGACTTTCTGTGCAGAAATTTTTCCTCATATCCAATCTAATCCTCCCCTATTCCCCTGGTGTAACTTGAGGCCATTTCCTCTTGTTCTGTCGCTTGTTACTTGGGAGAAGTGGCCGACCCCCACCTGGCTATAACCTCCTTTCAGGTAGCTGTGGAGAGTGATAAGGTCTCCCCTCAGCCTCCTTTTCTCCAGGCTAAACAACCCCAGTTCCCTCAGCCGCTTCTTGTAAGACTTGTTCTCTGGACCCCTCACCAGCTTCGTTTCCCTTCTGAGCAAGAGTAAGAGTTGGAGATTTACAGCGTGGTTTTGCAGTCTGGTATTTACTACGGTTTGGAGCATTTCCAACAATGCAGCCTGCTGACGAGGTTCATTCATTACTGCCACGTCCATTCAGCAGCCGTTTTCTGGCAAGGTGTGCTCTGCTCCGGGCTGCTCGCAGCCTGTATGGAGTAGCTGGTGTCACCTCCATACAAGACCATAATTACCTGCTAAGGTAAAGCCTGGCAGGTGTTAATCCAGTGATAATCAAACTGTGGATTGATATTTAATGCTCTCTTTGTAGGGCAATGTGAACAAAGCACCACCACTAACATTCAGTCCTCCTTGGAAAAAGCTTGGTTTTCCTTCATGAATGTTGCTCAGACCTTGGGGCTGGAAACAAGCTCTAAGCCACAGACCACACAGCAAAAATCGTTCCTATCCATCTTACTTTCCTTTCCATGTTTTCTAATTCAAAAGATGGTAACTAATTTAGAGCAACACTGTGAGGTTTAGCTATTTGTTATTTGGAAACAATTTTTAAGAGATGCAAGAATCACCATGAGACACTAAAATTTTCCCTTCGATGTTGAGGGGATGCACTGATTCAGTGCAAGTTGAAGGAGGAAAACTTTCTGAAATGTGGGGATTTTACCCTGTTCCCATACAATCACCCTTCAGTTCCCACCTTTAAATTCTGTCTAGCCCAAGCATTTGCCATGCAGAGTTCTTTGCAGTGTAAGAGACCAAGATTTTAATGAGACTGAACATTGTTGAAAAGCAATGATGGCAAAAAGGCATAAAATAGTGACTTTTTTTCACTTTTAAGAGCCAATTCTGACAAGAAAGCATTTGAATGTGGGGTCATCCAGCGTTCAACTCTTTTAATGCATTTAGAGTACTTAATGTATATTTAATTCATTTAATGTAAAAATACCTTTGTACTTGGAGATTTGGTCAGCACTTGGCTCTACCACATCGTTGTTGATGGTGACCCCTGGATATCTGGCTTGTACTTTCGAGAGGATCAGCAGGTCAACCTCACCTAGGGAAGCAGGCAACATGAAATACAAGATGAAAGCAAAGATCAGGCAAATGTTATCTCCACCATCATCACATCCCCGGCTTTGAAGACTGATGCCTGCCATTCATCTACACAAAATGTACCACACAGGTAAGTGTAGCTGCTTTGCATTCTCAGCAGTTCGCCACTGAGGGTTTAGCTCTAGGATTTGAGAAAAATTTAAATATCAGTCCCAACCATCTTCACTCCTCCTCTCTGACTACCACCATTGGTGCCAAGGGAAAACCAGACACAGCCATGCATGTGGTAAGACCTCATATTTTCTGGGCAACACCTAACCTAAATACCTCTGACGGTACTGGTTCTGATGGTCCCCAGTCACCAGCAAACCTGACAGGATTTCTTAGGAGTCAGTAACAGCATTTTTAGCCAAGCATCTCACTGATTACCAGGTCATGTGCGTGAAGGAGAAGAGAATATGTGTTTACACTGGAATCAGAAACAACATCCACGTCTGTTTGTCTTTAGTGTCCTGTGACTTTTTCCATAAGTAGGATGAACAGTGCACATGCCATTTATGTTTATCTAACCCCTGTTTACAGAATACCCCAGAGATGACTGTACTTTCTTTGTGAGTAATAGTTCTCTCTGGACACTGTTCAGCCCAGCTGCAATTATTTTACTGATGGGAGTACCAAAAGAGCCAACATTTCAAAATTTAAAAGGAGCTGCCATAGCTGTTGGCCACCCCTCCCCACCCATAATATAGGAAGCTCAGGGAGATGATGCTCCTGACTGAAGCATGGGTCCAGGGACAACATCGTGCTGGCTCGCTTATCTTTCCTAGGGCTCACTTCTGCTTATTGGGCTTGAATAAATTTTAGGTGGAAAAAATAATAGAAGAATAAATTAAGGTAGAAAGAGTGAAGCAGAGGGTAACTGTGGTGAATAATAGACCCCGGGGGTCATGTTACAGACAAATATTGAGCTTTGTCCTGAAAGATGTACTTGCGCTTGTGCACAACTCCACATTATAAAAGTCCATCCAAATGAACAGAATTATGTACTGAATGGAAGATGACCCAGCAAACCCTGCTGGCCAGAGAGGCCCTTGCTGAGGGACGGTGGAGGGAGTGCTCCCATCATATTTGCTCGGCCTCTGCCCATCCTCCTGATTGTCAGTGCCCCTGAGTTCCCACCACTTCAACGTTAGCTCCATTATAAAGATGATTTGAGGCACAAAAGGAAAATATTTGGTGTGAAATAGCTGTCATGTGAACCCCCAGAGCTCAAACCAGCACAGCAGGTCCTCCCCCAGGAGGGTCCTTCTCACCACAAAGAGCTCGCTGCCTGCTTCTGGCCCCACCGCACATCACCATGGGTCAAAATCAGGCACCCCAGCCCAGGTCTCACCTGCTCATTAGCACCTCAAGAATTTAACATAAAAAGTGAGGAAGAGTGTTCAATTTTTTTTAGACTTACGCGTCTTTCTTAAAGCAAATAATAACAGCAAAAATTGCGTGGCATCTATGGAAGCGTGTTCTTTCAGGGAGTGAAATTGAATTTCTGAAGGAGCAGAAATAGCGGCAGCTTTGCTATCGCTGCAAACCCTGTATTCTGTTGAAAAATCAGAGCAAAGCCAGTTGTCTGCGGGCTGCCATGGTAAAATCTGGGAACAGAGAATTTTTAATGAGCCACTGCAATATTTTTGATTTTTGGTTGCTTTACCAACTTTCTGTAACATGGATTAGCCCTTTGAAAAGGCTGTGCAGGTCCTGATAAAAAAAATATTTGAATTTCACATTTCCATATGTGGCTAGGTTAATATATTCCCTTCCACTCTTCTGTGGCCAAACCACCCTTGCATTGTTTTTAACCAAAAAAACCACCCCTTTGATTCATAATTTAATCCACAGCCTTAATTGACTTCAGTTAGCTCTTTTATATGCAAACAAGTGTCCTGAGGCATTTTACAGTCAAATCTGTGGCAGCTTGCATTATCAACAATTTGGCAATTAGGCTATCCGAATTATTTAAACTCTCCAACACAATTACCTTTTAAAGGCTACCACTATGTTCACCATTAAGTTTCTAATTAAACATTTTACGTAACGGGATAGTTTATAGCACAGTTGCTACTTTATAGCAGCGTTGATGGCTTTTATGGTTTTTAAAGGTACAGAGTGCTGCGCGCTGGAGTGTGAACTTAATAAGGCCGAGGCTGTAGGCGAAGGCAGGCGCTGTAGATGGGCGGGCGTAATGGGATATGATGCAACATTAAACGGTTTGCTTGTCTCCCGAGGTGGAAAAGCGGAAAGGAAACGCTTTCCTTCCACCCTTCCTCCCCGCGAAGCGCAGGGGCGGATGGGGCCAGGGCAGCTCCCTCGCCGGGGTTAGCTGGGGGAATTTGGGAATTTGCTCCCTCCTGACCCCCTCAAGGACCCACGGTGCGAACAAACCAGCAAGGAGCAGGGGTTTTGTGGTACTGAAGTTTTTTCACATCACAAAATTAGCTTTGTCCGCACGTTATTGATTGAATATCCATCATGTTAAGCTGGAGTGCCCCTGGCTAGGGAGTTAAGTACCTCACTAAGCAAAGTTTTCCTCTTAAAAAACCAAAACAACAACAACATTTCTTTTGGTGGAAGAATGGTTTCCCTTGTTTGGAGAGCAATGTTCCCACCCTGTCACACTGTCTGTTTTATAACTAACACCCACCGTTTACATACAATTGTTTTCACTTATTAGGAGAGATCGACAAAGCTGAGATTAGTCTTTGGAGATGGTATGACTAAAGCATTTAAACTAAATTGACTGTTCATATAAAATTTAAGTTCGATCACTTAATGGGCAGAGCAGAATTAGAAAAACATAGGCTTTAATTATGGGGGAACTTAAGCAAGAATTTAATGAGAAGAAGCCACTTGATGTTATTGGTATTGTTTTTTCCACCCAGTGAACTTCGGATAAGAAACTTATTTCTCCTGATTTCTTCTGGATTTCTTCTGGAGCTTATGTTCAGCTCCAGTGTTTTGAGGGACAGTAGCTCCAGGGGGGTCTTGTGCATTGACGGTGGTCAGCAAGTATGTACAAGTAAAACAGAGGTCAGCTGAGGCTGTCACGTAGCAGGGCAGGAGGCAGCAATGATGGGGAGTTACCGCATCAGTAAATAGTTACAGGGGAGAGTAATTGCAATGCAAGTAAAAATTAAATATTCTGAGGAGTCTAAGACATTATGGTGCTTTTTTTTTTTTTTTTTTTTTTTTNTTTTTGCATAGAAACACTACGGGGCAGTTCAAGCCTCTCTCTGCCCTTGAGAAGTGATGGTGCAGAAGGAGGTTTCTCATGGAGGACATGCAAGAATCAGGGTGAAGAGGCACAAGCTGTTTTCAGACAATGCGGCCGCACACCAGCTAACACCATCTGTCTCCTGGAGATGACTTTTCAAGAAAAGACTTATTTCCCACTCTGCTCCTTTCTGCAATATTTAATCTATTCTTTGAAAAAAAAAAGGTAAAACCATATCAGTATTGAAGTCCATAGCATACCTGCTCCACCACCAATGCTTAGAACATTGATTGTAGACTTCCCGTTTCCAATACTGAAAAACATTATTCGTACATTTTAGGAGAGCTACGCAGTAGAGAGGGTTACATGCATATGTGAAGCACTGGAGATCCCATGAAGACTAAAACCTGCAGGACAAAATCAAACACAACGTGTGCATGCACAGGTATGCCTGTGAGCTGGCAGGAGGGATCAGATGCAGAACTCTGCTCTTTGGAGATTCCCAATTTCCAGTTATTTTATTAATTTGTAGAGGATTTCTGCCTTCATTACGAGTACATACAAGCAGCAGCAGGTACATGCCTTCTCCACGTCTGTGCTTCAAGGACCAGAGACCTCCCCAGGTAAGGACCAGCAGCTTAAAAATTATTTGTAGAAGTTTTACATTTTGCAAAATGGGGATAAAGAACGGAGAGTGTAACATGCTTAAAAACCCTTAGTGAGGCCTTGTCAGAGCCATAAGACCCTAAGCCCAGAGCAGGGCCTCCCCAGGGCCAGGATTTGACCCCAGATGCCCACTGCCCGAGCCAGCCGGCAAAGCGAGGGCTCCAGCCAAAAACACGCACCGCTGGGCAGAGCAGGAGTGTTACTTACACATACTAGAGAGAGACTAAATATTAACTGAAAAGATTACTTTTTAAAAGATGCCTTCAGTCAAATTTAATGTTAGAATGTAATGTCTCTTACTGCATTTTTCACGTATTGGAGTTGATTCGGGGTAAGTCGTATTTGCATGCACGGAAACAATTCAGCCTTATCTCCTCCCTGCTAGGCAGGTTCCATCATGACCAGCAGCCCTTCAGCCGTGTGTGCGAATGAAATCTCCAGCCAAGCCCTATCAGAGACCCACAGGCACGGCGGCCGGCGGGGAACACCAATCTGCCTCTCTCTTGCAGGAAGCCCGGCCAAGCCCGGCCGAGCCCGTCCCCGCTTGTGGGACCATGACCCAGGCTGTCCTTCACCTCGACGCGGCCGCCTCCGTGTTACCTCGCTATCACGTCGGGCAGCTGCCGCTCCATGAACTCCTGCATGCACTGGTGCTCCGTCGAATTCGCGAGGAAGAGGCGGAAAGACTGGAGGTATCTGGCGGGGTCGGTGAGCAAGTTCCTCATGGGCGATGCCATGCCGGTGGTGGGAAGGGCGCAGGAGGGGAGAGGTTGCTCCTTGCAGCTCTTCTTTCAGACCTGGAGAAGGAATAACAAACGCAGGAGAGGTGAAAACCAGCACGCGCCTGGACTTTGCTCCACATCCTCAGCCCTGCTACTGCGCCTTAGAGCACTTAAAAAAGTATTATGCAATTTTGTGTGAGAAGCTGTAAATCAGGTTTGAGCAGCAAAGGGCAATATATCATCTTTAATCTGCGCAGAGGAAATGCCAGCATTTTTTTAACTGTGCTGACACAGAGCTCTGTTAAAACCCAGTAAAAGGGTCTTTAGACGGTTCTTAAATAAAAGAAAAATTCCCCTATTTCTTGAAGGCATGGAGAGGCTCCAAAGACTTGGTCTGGATTAGAAGAAAGTGCAACACACATCTCCAGAGGTGCTGGCAGATGTCTCTATCTGTTTTTTCAATCTTTTGATGTTCTTAAAGGGAATGCTGATGGTGGAGTGAAAACAATAAAAACCTTATAAATGCAATCTTTATTTTTCTAGTTCCTCTGAAGATAATGGTATCATTCCCGTGGGCTAAGTAGTTAATTCACGAAAGCCACGTGAGTTACTGGAATGGATGTTGTGCTAAACCTGGCTTACACAGAGTCGGGAGCGGGGGAGGCAGAGTGTGCTACTGGGAAATGTCGGGCTGTACCTTGAAAAGTGCACAAAGATATGTTCATCCCCTCTTAAATTGCGGTTTAAGTCCATCACGTCTTGTCCTAGCTGGCAAGGAGAAAGAGGTCCCCTTCTTTCTCGCAGGTCCCAGGCTTAAGGACCACACTGTATCTCTTACCATCAGGTCTGACTTCCCCGCAGAGGTTATGTCCCAGCCACATCTCGTTATTTTTATAGCTCCCTTTGGACTGTCTCCAGCCAAGCCCTGTTGTTGTTGAAGTGCAGCGGCCAAGAGCAAAAGCCTCTCACCTGCTGAGGTGCCCCAGCTCCCGGCACAGCCAGCACGGCTCCCCTCGCCCCACCGAGACCCCACGGCCCTTGCCTTTGCTCGCCCCCTTGACCACTGAAATATAAACCACGGGCTTTGCTTGAGGATTCTTTCCAAACTATTTCTCTTGTCCCTTTAATAATAATTCTGTCCTCCGTTGTGCTCCCAGTCCCTCCCAGCTGCACATCGAATAACAACTGTCTCATCCCTCCCCCAAATCACAAATAGAAACACGAAAGAGTAGCGGGCTCAGGTTCATACGTGTCATTACCTCCCTTTCTGCTGGTGAGCTGCTTATAACTTTTCTAACTGTGCAACCAATTTTCCACCCACCCAATAGCTGTCTCATCAAGGCCACATCTTCCTCGCTTTCTTATAAGAAAAGCAAACAAGATGGTGCCAACCCTAAAGCCCCCGTATAGGAACGCCTCCTTCTCCCCTGTACTCCAGGACAATTACACCACCGGCAGAAAGGTGGGCTTGGCAAAATTTCTCCCTGACATCTCCATGTTGCCTGGCCACCCCCTTATTCTCTTTCTGGTGGTCACTCCTTTTCAAAGGATGATTTCTAGGGACAGCCATTATGCTGAGCAACTGCAATTCCCCGGCTCTTCCTCCTCCTCCTGCCCCCTTTTCACCAATAACGTGAGCTGCTTGGCTTTGCTCACCTTCCTTGCTGCTCATGCCAAAGATAATATCCAACTCATGACATGTTTCGGGTTTGCATTCCATGAGCCACATCGCTAAACATCCCAAAGGTTCGCACAGGAGGATGCGAAGCAAAGGCTGGTGGTGATGCACCTCCTCCAGCGCATGCTTTTACCAGAGCTGTTAGGTCAGTTAGCAACACCTGTTAATTACTGTCCTTGAGGCAGTCCCAAAGACCAGCAGCAACCTCCAGAGCAGGGCCCAAGGTGTGATTTTCCACCCATACCACTGCCAAGGCAGACCCAGCTTTCCGCACGTTCCCTGTGCCCCAAGTTCTCAGAGAGCAAGAGTGCTTTCAAGGCGAAAAACAGCAAAAACAGGTATGTTAAACAACAACAGTGATGAAAAGGGCCTGGTAACAAATAGATGGGAGAGCTTTAAGAACTTTGCTGGGTCCTGGATGCCCACAAGGGGAGCATCATGGGAAGGAGCATCATGGAGCAGCATGGGAAGGAGATGGGAAGGAGATGGGAAGGAGATGACCCCCCCAGCCACAGAGCTCGCCCCCCTGCTGCCCACTTTGGTGAGCCTGGTGGTGTTAGATAAGAGAGGCGATCTGGCCGGTGTGTTAGACAGACAGACCAACAAATTGCAGCTGAATTGACTCTGTTAGGTGGAGGACCATGGCTCAGGCTTGCATGGCAGTATCACACCGCCCACCCAGCTCAGCCACCACACGTGAGCCTCGGATGGGCACCCCGACACCCCCAGATCCTTTTCCCACATGACCAGCACTCTAATCCTCAGCAAAATCTCAGTTTACCCAGGGAAACCAAATATAAATTTTTGCCAGAGAGAGTAAGGAAGCAAACACCTGGATGTACATCAGGTGAGAATTACTAACCTACCCTGAAAATAAAGTGGTATATTCCTGGTTTACCCATTCCTCTGCTCTGCCCAACTCCTCACTTTTCACTTTAAGTGCATAAAGAGGCTTTGTCATTTTCCACTAACATATTTTATTACCTTCAGTCTTGAAAAAAACATTTTGCAGTTAATAAGAGGAGATTTAGATAATCAACCTTTTTTCTATTCCTCCCTCTACTTCCCGTGATTTAATTTGCCGACATCCCCTACTCGGTGGTTTCTAATGAGGAGCTGAGATTCATTTTCATGTTAGGTGCAGTTCAAGGAATTTGTGTCATTTATTTCATTACGCTTTTGGCCGTTTGAATTTGCCCCATTTATTTCATTATGTGTTTTGCTGTTTGAATTGCGGCCGGTTAACTTTAAAAATAAGTAAACAGAAAGAAGAGAAGGATTTCTGCTGAATCAGGCTGATTGATAGAAACTTTTGGATAATAACATTCACTTAGGCGTGTTCCCTTCAGCGATAATCCAAATTTATACAGAGCTCCCTAAAGAGACTGAGGAGTTTTAAAACCAGATTCTGTGTTTGCACTGCAGTTATTTGATTCACCCCGGGTTTGCGCCGGCACTAGCAGAATTAAACCCGCTTTAAACTCACCGTAAAACTCTTCAAACCTTCCCCGTGCGGCCAGAACACAAAGTGAGCGTGCCCTCAGCTGTAAAGTATTTGCAGCAGAAGCTTGGGCTTGCTTGCACGGGGTTACAGCTCGTCGCCGAACGCCAGCAAAACAGGGATCCCTCTTGGAGGAGTTTAGCGCGATCGTTTCAGCTGGTGCGTGCCTCGCAGGCGGCCCTACTTACGTGCGAGCGGACTCTACCTCTCGGGGCTGTGGGCTCCCACGGCGCGATGCCCCTGCGGTGCTCGGGACGCGCTCCCGGCCGGACACCTTCCCGGCGGCTGCTGCCGTCCCACCCCCGGGGCAGCGACGTGGCAGCGCGGAGGAGGTTTGGCTGCCTGAGAAAGGAGCAGGCGACACCGTAACCTCCTGCGGCGGTGGCTGCCTGCAGGGGCAGAGGGGCCGGTTTAAACCCTGCCCGCCGCCGCGTCCACCCGGCACCCCCTGCGTGGTCCCGAGCAGCTGTCCCCCGGGACACAGCCGGCACGGCCACCGGCACGCCGAGAGCACTGAGACACGGGGCTCTATCGACGTGTTAATTAGAGTTCGGATGAAAAATAAAACCCTGCAGCTGGTGTATAAGAAATGCGACTCTTGACAGATTGGAAATAGTTGTCTCAGTGTGTGGCACACAACAACGTACAGTATCATTTACAGTTTGCCTGTAGAAGCCTACCCTTATAGATGACTTTGCTTTTTAGCTGGTGTTCTTGCCAGCAGCTGACATTCTGCTTATCCCTTACTTTCCAGGGCTTAAGCAATGGGAAGCATTTTCCAAGTTGCGTGCACCCTCCACAGCCCTGCTAGGAGCAAGTTTATCCCAGGGAACACAAGCGCAGAAAAAAGCACTGACCCATGTCTGCTCGCACACTGTGGTTTGGTGTGCAGAGCCTTAATAAAATATTTGCCCCATGTGTGCCTCAAATTATTCATTGTTCCTTCATGATTAGTGAATTTTTTTTTTTTTTAAGTTAAATGAAGAAGTTTTCCTTCTGGACTTAAATGGAGAAATGAACTGTTCATGGAGAAATGAACTGTTCACATTGTGAAAGTCATATAAAATAATACCAGTAATATCAATAATCATGCTTTCAACGGCACAGTTGCAGGAAAAATGGCTGCAGTTTGACATTTAGCTGAAAGTTTACTGAAATAAAGATTTCATATCAACAGTTAAAATTGTTCAGCTAGAACTATGACTGTGTGGGAAGGCAACGCCCGCCGCATTTTTTCTCCCTCTGTACACAGCACCGTTTCCAAACCACTTGGAGGGAAGGAGGTATGAAGCCGCGGGGCCGTGGCGTTTGGGTACCTTCTGCTGGTCCCTCAGCAAAGAGGGGTGCCAAAGCCACACAGGAGGGACGAGCAGCCCCACAACTGTTTCGCCGCCTCAAATCGACAATTATGGCTTTATTTGCAAGGGGCGTTATAAGGAAAATAAATGCCGGGCAAAGCCCTGTCCTGACTCTGTACCGGCGATAAGCACCGCTGCTCAAACATAACTGAACAGCAAGGTCAGGGGTGTTTTCCTGGTTTTCTTTGCAGTTCTGGAAATCCGGATTAATTGGCATCACCAGAGCTATGCAAGTTGGTCAAAAGAAAATAAACTCAGCGCATCTGTCCCATGCTTTTCTCCCTCTGCAGTCCACTAAAAAATGAGTTTTCCAAGTGCCAGTTGCCATTTTAGATGAAAGCCTAAGCTTTGAGAGCCAAAAATAAAAATTATATGCATCTGGTGCTTTTAAGTGCTGTATGAAAATAAAAGATGCTGCTGTTAATTTGCTTCTTTAATTTCCCCTGGAGACACATTCTGCGATCTTTAAGCCAAATCCCAGCCGTTTCAATTCAACGTGGGGTCAGTGCTGCCCTGGCGCAGGGTGATTTGGGAGAAGGGATGCTGCCCCATTGCCTAGACCTTGCTTTCATTGCCACCATCACCTTCCCTTCCCAACAGGTTCCATATGAACCCAGGGCAGGGCTGTGCTGAGCCGGAGGCTACGAGCCAGCAGAGAAGGGCAGGAGCCAGGACGGGCATTGACATCACTCTGCAAAATGAAATCCCACAGAGGAGCTTGTCACGCCACCCTCAGGCTGGTCTACGGTTTTGTTCATTAATCTGGTTTTACACTGTTTATCGTCAATATTTAGAAAAGAAAAATCACCTCCCTGTGCTGTTTTACCATACATCCTCCCATATACAGCACTGTCCTAGACGACAGGAGGCTGAGTTATTGAGAGGAGATCCCACGAGCCTTGAGGGCATCGATATTTGGGAAATAATAGCTATTGTGTGTTAAACATCTCTCTGTCATGGCAGCTCAGGGGACAATTCACAACTCTGTAGATACTTGGCCAACGGTGACGTGGTATAATATTAAAATACAAAGTTGTGAGCAAGACGAGTCCACCCAGAAACCTGGCGAGGACCCAAGCAGTTGTCACTGGCCCCTTTTAGGCGAGGCAAGAGCTGGGAACAGTCAACATCTGCAGATTATTTCCTTCTCTGGAGTACATCTGCAGGGGTTTTGGCTGAAAATTTGTACTCTGGGAAGGAGGAGAAATGTTACGGTCTTGGTCCAAATGCATCCTTATAATTTATTCTCCCAGGGATGCTGGGAGCGATGCTGGGAGCCAGCCCTCGCTGAAGGAGGAAATGTGCAGGGGAACGTGCCCTGCCACATGGTCCTGGGGTGGCCACCAGCTGTGCCCAGCAGCAGTGCAGGATTTCCCCTAGGTCATCCTGATCCACAAGCTGCAACAGCGGTGTTGGTCCCATGGCAGAAGTGGGAATAGCAGCACAAAAGGATCCACTGAAGATTTAGAAGCATTGTGACAACTGGATAATCAATTGATGCCTTCAGAGATGAAAAGTGCTACTGAAGTTAATAGAAGAGCCGGGTGCAGGCGGGGCATCGGGACGGGCTGCTGGTTACACGCGTAGGCAGGCGACTACAGGCGTGAAGCTGTGTAATGCTGATTTTATCTTGGAAGGCATGGGAGTGCTGGAATAGACCATTGGTCATGCACACAGTTGCAGCGACCCTCGCTTGGGTGAAGATCCATCCCTTTGGAGCAGGGTCCGAAGCCTGGAGTCACAGCTGAGCAAAGCTGAGCTTGGGAACAGGCAGGGGACGGATCCGCGTGTAATGTCCCCCCGGCCTTAATAAAACCTGAGAGTCCAAAGTAGGTAGGTCAGATCTAGGAAACTGGATTTTTAAGAGGCAGCAGGAGTGGGAAAGGCCGGGCGGGAAAGACCCAATTCCTATCCTGCCACCAGGCTTCAAAGCATCTGTAGATGGACCAAATATCTGAGCCCAGAGGTCCAGGAGTTTATTTGGCATACCTCTGGATGTGATTTAATCACACGCAGCCAGCCTGATAAAAACAGAAGCTAGACGTTGCTTAATGTCTAAAGAATTATTTCTGCTGTCTTCTAATAAAGCGCGCTGATGTAAGCCGGAGTTGATAACCAGATCGCTGCGCCGGGGTAGCAAAATCTCATTTTACAGGACAACCGAACTGTCAGTGCCAAAGAGCAGACAGGTTATTGCTCATGCTCCTCCAAGGTTGCTTTTATTAAAATGGAAATTTCCAAAGCTTTGCATGCGCACACGCACGGCCGCGGGTGCGGACACCCCTTCGCGGGGGAGAGGGGCCAACCACAAGGCCACAGCCCCCTCCTCCCCCCGCTTCCTCCTGCAGCTCATTAGTTGCAGTCCTTACAACCCGGGGTGCCTGGGGGGACTGCAGCACAGCTTCGCTGCCCTGGGCGAAGGCACTCGTGTCTTCACAGCCCCCATCCTCACCCTGGCTGAGTTTGGCAAATACAGCAGCCCCAAGGAGCAGGTGTGATGCGTTCCCCTCATGGCTGCCCCCCATGAATTTCCCATACAGTCTGGGTGAGGATTTGCTCTGCCTCCTCAAACCCAACGTAGGTGTTATCGTCTTAAAATTGGGCCTTTCACATTTTGGGCTGGCACAGCTCTTCATGCAAGAGGGGCACAGCAGCCCAGCCCCTCTCCAGCATGGCCAGGCTCAAATCTCTGCAACTGGTTCATCCCTGCAGGTGGTCCCCACCCCTAGGATAGAATAGAATAGGACAGGGTAGGGTAGAAGAATAGGATAGGATAGGATAGGATAGAATAGAATAGAATAGAATAGAATAGAATAGAATAGAATAGAATAGAATAGAATAGAATGGAACAGAATAGAATAGAATAGAATGGAATGGAACGGAATGGAATGGAATGGAATGGGATAGAATACAATAGAATAGAATAGAATGGAATGGAACGGAACAGAACAGAACAAAATAGGAGTATTTCAGTTGGAAGGGACCTACAATGATCATCTAGTCCAACTGCCTGACCACTTTAGGGCTGACCATAAGTTAAAGCACGTTATTAAGGGCATTGTCCAAATGCCTTTTAAACACTGACAATAGCAAAAAAAACCCAAAACAAACAACCATACAGCAAACAAAGTAATATACAGCGGAGGGGAAGAAGCAAAAATTAATGCCTGGCTGTATTTTCACTTTTTGTTGTGATAACACACCGAGCAACTGCAACAGGCCAAATCTGAACTTGGCTACTGAGAACAACTTACTCCTTTTATCTTCCCAAGTACATCTGAGAAACAGATGAAGTTTTTACAAATGTGTGCCTTAGTTAAAATAATTTTGCTTTTCCCCCTCCCTGAAGTTAATCAAACCAAAGATTGTTTGTGAAATATCTCACTATGGAGCACTCCAAACTTCTGGCTTGTAATTAATGAAACAAATCAGTGCTCTATTCCCAGATGGGAAAAAAAAGAGAATTTTTAGAGTATTTCAATTAGTAATTTGAAACTGAAATTCTTAACTAAATTAATCTCAGAAAGAAAGTCAAGTTCCAAAAAATGTTGGTAAGGGATTTCATTACTGTGCCCGGGTTTGGAGTTGGTGAAGGATGGTGAACACACAAGCGAAGCTGGTAGAAATCGCCCAGAGTGTACAGCTCTCGTCCTGCAAAGCCGCGAGGCAGCGATGGACCGGGCGCGAGAGCCCCGGCCTCTCGCCGGCCCTGAGCGATGTGCAGCTCATTTTTTTCCTTGGGACTTCAATCTCTGCCAAGAAACTAGTTTCTGTGCTGGAGAAGCGTGAAGGACTTGGCAAAGACCTGGCTCAGGTTATCGATGTCGTGGGAAAGCAGAATTATGCCAGGGAAGAAGAGCTGGGTCTTCCTCTTTGCCACTTTTGCTGCTGATTTAGGTTTTCTACACAGGTATGGATTTTAACAAGCAACAATCATTCATTACAAAAAAAGCCGTTTTTACGGCCATATATATGGAAATAATTATTTTCTCTTTTCAAGATGCAGTGATACAAGGAAAGAACTGCCAGAAACACCCAACTATTTATAAGTGAAAAATACCATCTTGGAGATTTTTTTTCAGAGACTGTCACATGGGGCCACCCCTGGTGCTCAGCGGAGCTTCAGACCCGCTTTTTTAGGCTGCAACTTGATGCTATAGGCAGGAAGCGATACAGAAGTCACGCAGCTCTTAATACCTGCTCGTGTTTTAAGTCATTTTCACTTGAAACAGCAATAGTATGTTATTTATTCTCAAACAAATATTCCTGTCTCAGAAGATCCCTGTGTTTCCGATACCTACACGATATCCCCTTGCGATCGGCACCTTCCGCGTTATGAATTTCCCCTTACCTCCTCCTCTAGCTGTTCCCTAATGAGCTCGTGCGACGAAGAGGATCTGAAAGAGCCGCATTTGAAAAGCAATCAGCCGAAATTAGAAGGGCTTTCTTCTAGCCCGTCTTCGGGAAGCCATCACACCCCCCCAGCACATGTCACCGACGTCGGCTGTCACTCCGGCTCTGACATGTTAATGCAGCGAGCGCAGCGGCCGCCGTCGCAGCATTATTTTGACAACTGAATATTCCACTTGCAGCTCCTCGGTGGGGTTCACACGCCTCCTAAATCTCTCTGCTTGAAGTGTAATATTTTCGTGCCATTCATATCTCTTCCTGTGGGAACTTATGATAAGCTTTGGAAACGGCTTAGACTCACTCACTCCCCTCTGATGGCAGCAGCCGCGGACGACAAAATCTGCGCGTTAAGACGACTGTAAAACCATGTATTAGGAACACTTCAGATGTTTGTGAGCCATCACTCGTGCCAAACCCCAGCTTTTAAATTACTCTGACCTGGTAAAGAGTATCCGTTTGACAAAATGTGTTTTATTACCTTTGAGTCCATGGGATCCTGGTCCGGATGGCAGCTGCCGGTACCAGCCCAGGGGTGGCTTTCCCACCCGATGTCTCCACAGCCCAGAGCCTATGCACCACTTTGGGCATTAAATTCCTGTGGCAACCTATATATACTAAGCATCTAAAATGATCCATATGTCTTTTTGAAAAGTTTCTGCTTGCTGGGACAGAGAAGGGTGCCCTGAACACGTGGCTTCGCACCCAGCATACCAGCCACTTCCCTTCGCCTCTTTTTCTTCGCCTTTTTTTCTTCCAACCCCCAAGTCTTTGTCCCTTCTGCCGACTTCATTACAAGGAGGTTACACTCTCTCAGGATACTGATGATGATACATTTAATGACAGAGGGCCAGCGAGCAGCCGGACTGCCTGCGTGGGAAGCCGGCTCAGCGACACCGGACTTTCCCAGGGGAATTGCGTGGCCCCAGACCTCCCTGGGCTTTGGGCACAGATGGGAGGAGAAGCTCAGCCACGCTGTTGCTATTTTGGTTGCTCTTCTCCCAGGCCTAAGAACGGGTCAAAGGTGGAGGAACAAGGGAAATAAAGATCAAACACTCCTGCAAGCGGCACGGACGGACACGGAGGGCTGCTCGCTGCATGGCCTCCGCCTCTCCAGCCCTCGATTTTCAGCGTGTAAGTTTTGATGGCACTGCATAACTCATAACCACAACACAAATGGCATCTAGGACCACAGAAAGAGGCTGATTTTATTTTTTTTTTTGCAAAACTGAGATTAAAAATGGTCTCTTTTTTTTTTTTTTTTTTAAATGCCAGATGTTATGACCAAGTCCTGTCACATGCAATGAGACCCGTGGACGCTGCTGTTCAGGGTGGACAGCAAGATGGTCTGTGGCCCACCAGAGCCTCATATTGCCATGCTGTAGCTTGGCGTTTGAGCATAGCCAATCAAAGCATGATTTATACTACTTTTTGTACTACAGTTCGAACTAATATATTCGTTTCAGAGCTTAGCGTACCACCTACTGCCAAAAGGGCTGCAAATGTGGGATTTCACAGTGAAATATCAGTACAAAACCACTGCTTCCTTGCTAGCGCTTATCAGTGCTAGGTACATGGATCATGCAAAAGTCCTTGGAAAAGTACTGTAACATTGCTCGTGTGAAAATGTACAAGAGCTTTTCATGGATAGTGCTGTCATTTTATTCTTTTTTTAATTACAACTTAGTTTGGAGCCAAGAGGAGCCTTGACTGGAAAGCTCCTCCCTGCAGAGTACACTCATGTTTTAACAAGGGATGCCGAAAAGTCCATTTTAAACCTTTCCTAGAAGCAAAAGTACTGTGGATTTTCCCCGCCCTGTGAAAAGCCATGTCCAAAGAAATGAGTGTTGTTCCCTCAAGCCTTAAGCTGAAGGTGTACTTATTTGCACTGAAACCAGACAAAGAATTTTGCCTGAAAATGAATTTTTCGGAAGGCGACGTGGGAGAAGGGGGCTGCGAGGGATGCCTGCAGGTAGCCTGGCTGTCGGCTTGCAGCGGGGTGGACCTGGGACGAAGCATCTTGGTGCTGCCCGCAGCCACCCGTGGTCCCCGATCGCCTCCTTTGAGCTCCTTCCCCTGTCACAGCCCAAGTAATTGCCATTCCCGGAGCCATGTCCTCGCCTTTTCACTCACCCTCCTTATCTATTGCAGTGCTTCCTGCTCTCCCTTCCCTTTCTGCCCTGCAGGCCTACTACTGTTGCTTGTAATAATATTTTTTTTTTATGCTGTTTCTATCTCTCGCCTCAATCCAGCCGGTGCCATTGTAGGCAGTTTCCATGTGTCACCGCTTCTTTCAAGCATCATATCCTCCTGCAAGATACCGACACATCCGACCCAGCCTGCCCACTCTCTCCTTTGTGCAGGCTTTATATTGCAAGTTATTTAAACTCCCAGCTATTTTCCTGATTAAATAAACCCAGGACCAGTTACTCTGAAGGTATCAGGGTTTTATTAGAAAGCTACATTGCCATCTTGTTATTTTGATCCCTATTCACCTCTCATCTTCCCACAGACAAAAGCCTCTGAGTGTCTCTACATATACGTGTATTCTTGCTTTTATTGAGCAGGAATCCGCTTTGCAATCTCTGCTCTGAGATGAGACTGCTCTGCGGATCATATTCAGTGTTTTACTTGGGTTTGATTTTGTCTCTGCTCTGACAAACCCCTGGTGAAGTTAATGGTCTCAAAAGAAAGTAAAGGACTTCAGGATTTGGTTGTGATTTCAGTGATAGGAGTTCACATCCTTGTCACTCTATGGATGCTCGTTTTCCTTCTGCAGCCACATCCAGGTTCGGGGGGGACTGGGAAGGGGAGGGGAGAGCAGCAGGGAATGTCTTTCGGGTTAGGGTAGGCAAGGATGGGTATGGTACATGAAAATGCAAAGCAAACCAAAATTCATTAAAGCGTAGCAGTTTCGGCAAAGATAGATAGTTGAAAAGCATACACCATCTTGCTATAGTTAATGGACTTTACTAACCATGCCGTTCAGAGCCCGGGGGCGGGAGGCCTGGGCTGTGGTTGTACCCCTGCCTGCGGGACCCTTCCCGGTCACACGGGGTTACAGCTTCAGCCTCCCGCCTCCAGGCAGGAAAATGCAAATGTGGTCCAGCTTTGGCTTTCCAGAGGCAAACATCTGCACAGCCCCAGGTGAATAAAAATGTGGAAACATGCAAAAATCATCCGGCCAGTGAGGGATTTTATCTTTTTTCCCACTATTTCAGTCTGCAAACAACACACTCTCATCTGACATCCTGTTGCAGCCACTTTCTTTTACACACGGTGTCTCATCCAGACTAAAGCTGCAACAGCATCTGAGTATGAGCTCTACAAAGGACACTGCTATTTTGGGGGTGCCCACAAGTCCAATTCCATCTGTCAATTAACAGATTTAAGCAGAGCATGAAGTGTCAGTCAGCCTCATCTCAGCATGGACAGAAAACCTGGCATTTTCTCCACCGCACCACAGCTTTTTTCCCTAAGGCACATCCCACCCTCAGGAAGGTGGCATAAAGGCAGTTTTCGTGGGTCTCCACTTGTGACTAGGTGTAGGGGTAGCAGCTTTCACAGTAACCCCCTGATCCAGAGTTTTTCTCTCCCCTACCTAAATTTTCCTAAAGAGTGCACAAAGCAGAGCGAGCACGGCAGGACAGAGTCCGTGTCCGTGGCTGGCACAGTAGAGGGAAAGTGGGGACGAGTTAGCGATGTGTTTTATAACAAGGAGCACGAGAACAGCCACCACCTATCCCTCCCAGCTGTGATGGGCTAACAAAAAAACCCCACCCCTCCCCACCCACCCCCCAAAAAAACCCCACCCAAAAAACTAGCTAACAATGAGTCAAAACTCTAAATTCCCCAGAAGAAGTCAAAAACAAAGCACGCACCACAGAACAGGTAACGTGGTAAGTAATGGCTAAGGCAAATTGAGGGGACCTCCAGCATCACCCCAACATCGCCCGAGGTCACCTCCACTGTCTGTGGTTCTCTAAGGTGGGGACAATCCTCCTTTTGTTCCCCCACCTTGTTGCATAGGTGACAGAAGAGGTTTGTGGGGTTCCAGATGTCACTGTGATTAAAACTGCAAGACATCTGCGTAGCTTATAACTCCCACAGGTGATATTTCTCCAGCTCCTATCTTCAGGATATACGTGTAAAATACTCCTATTGACTAACTGATCTTAGAGCAGCCCCTCACTTCTGAGTTACAGAGTCCACCTCCAGGAAAAATGGGGTTTTCCTTGTTGTATCATTGAGGGAAGTGAAAAAAGCAAGTCTGAGAACAGCGATGCAAGTAGAAGAAAACACGAGACAAGTGTAAGGGCAAAGCTGTTCGCATAAACACTTTGATACGGTATGAGGTAAGGCCACAGGTCAAAGTCAATAACGGCCAGAAACCCCCCTGGTGCCAATAAGTGCAAGCTGGAGCTTGGAGAAGCCCCTGAATGACTGGTAGCTGGGTGGGTATATGACATAAAACCCAAGTACTGGTCCTGTTTTCACACACTTCACGCGGTAGATTCTCACAGGCTTCTTGTTGCTGTTTCTTAGTAATTAGGAGAAAAGCTCCAATTGCAGCACAAATAGTTCCTGGGGTGTAAAACACTTATTCAGGCAGAGAAGAGTGGTGCTTGGTGGCTTGGGCAGACTCCGCTTTCCCTCAGTTTTGGGGGTTCTGGGCAGGGGATGGATCCCAGCGACGTCCTGGGTTTGCATCGTGGCTTTGCATCTCCTGCCCCCCCGGCTGTCCTGCACCACGGGCAGCTGAGGCATAAAGGAAAAAATTAAGGAAAATTTGCCTTTATCTCTCCTGATGGAAGGAATCCATCAAGTCAGGTACAAGAGACAAGGTAAAATTGCTGGGTTGGGTCACCCACAAGACGAAAGGATCATTTTTGATGAAGGACCCCGGTTGCTACCTGAGCCAGTAACGTGGGACAGTCATGAATATACTTTCACCATATTTTGTCAGTGACTTAGAACAGAGGGATTTGGGGGGGATGGGGGGGTGATAGTCACAGACCACCCAGGATTTTGGGATGGGGATAGTCACAGACCCCCAGGCATCCTTCTCTCAGCAGTGCAGCGGCACCGAAGCCCTCGCGTGCAGTCTCGCTGCAGACCGAAGTACGGCAGCCTCCTCCCGAGGTAGATGACCTTAAGGACGGCCAGAAAACAAGAATTTCATTTTGTGAAACATTTGGGTTTGTTCCACAGGGACTTAATTGCCTTTTGTTTTGCTTTTGTGCAAAAACGAAAGCATTCGGCAGAAAGAAATGCACTGCAGATAAGCGTGTAAACCAGGGATTAAGACACTCACTGGGGAGACGAGAACGTCTACATCAAATCTTTGATTTATTCCAGGAATTGGGCTTCTGTTAATCACCTATTTTTTGGTTCATTGGCCTAGTTGTATTTTGGGATGAATGTACCGTTTTGTCACATCAGAAATGGAACATTAATAGGAATGTACCGTTAATTTGGAGGATGCTTGTACCCGCTGAAAAGAAATAAATGATGCTATAATTAAGGTTGAAAAATAATTCACTCAAAACCCCTGGAACATTTACAGAGTGCAGAAATGCAATGCAAATTTTCATGCTTGAAATATTCATAGATGATTTTGTGAGTCATTACAGTTACCCTATAAACAGTGGTTTAGGTAGCCAGTGCTTCGCTCTGAGTTTCATGCTGGTGCTCCTACGGGTTGAGGAGTTTTATAACCTTCCATCCCACCCAGCGGGTCTGGGGTGTTGGTGCTGGGCTGTCCCGCTTCGGAGACGGAGGCACCTCAAGGGTTGGGCAGGAACAGGGCATGGCTTTGCCAGTGTTGGGACCCCTGGGCTGGGCTGGGGAAGAGCCAGAGCTGGCCATGTTTTCAGCAAAAAGAGGGGACTGTGGCCCCACCAGGAACGCGAGGAGAGGGTCTCAGCTGCAGGCGTCACGTGCATTTAATGCATTACTGCACTGTGGTCCCCAGCCCTCCCCATGGATCTGGGTTTCACCACCACCAAGACATTTGCAGCATCCTTCCTTGCTGTAGCCCAACGCTTCTCTGCACCAAACCCCGCGGCACCTCCTGGGTCGGTACCCCGAGACACTGCCTCATGGAAAGTGTTTTTATCCCTCTCCTGGCCTGGAGCTGCTTCCCCATCCAAATTCAGTGCTGGCAGAGGAGCCAGAGGGTTGCCCGGGTCACTGACACCCCCGGCAGCAGCGGAGGCACAAGTTGGGCAGGGACCCCGTTATCGGGAGACGCCCCAGGGAGGCAAAAAGGGGCAGAAAAGGGGTTTGGGCAGCCGGGGCTGCTGGAGGGGGTAAGCGAAGGCTCTCCTGGTCTCTGCTGCTGTTCTTGGGCTCTTTTGGGCATCAGGACCAGCACTTCCACAAGCCTTCTAGCTGCTCCCGTTTCTGACAGCACGATCAGGTTTTGGGGGGGACTCAGCATGCTGTGAAGAGCCAACCTGGCTTTAGGTTGCAGCTTTAGGTTGCACCTTCCAAAATGCAGACATCAAGAACTTCTGCAACACTCTTAAAAGCTGTATCTACTATATATAGTGGCTTTAATAGTAGCTTAATGTAAAACTTTGGAGCTACGTTTTTCCAGACAGAGGTTTTAGAGCATGGGAACAAGGCACAAAAGTTGGGAAGAAGGGATTTTTTTTTTTCTTTGTTGTTATTATTGTAATTTGCCTGAAGGATTTTCTTGCTCCAGAGCAAGGGAGGGGTATCTTGAGCAATCCTTCAAAAACAGGGACACATCGCTGTTTCAGGCCCGTGTGGCTGAAGTCAGTACCACACAGAGACGGGGACCCTCCTGCAGCCGGGGAGATGCAGCTGTGCCATCCAAAGCACACACTGAGCTGTTGGGTGTTGTAGCAACATGATAATGCCGTGAAAAGAAAATATGCCTTATTCTTCCTTTGATCAGCTCCAAGCTGGCTGCGCCAGGTTTACTGCGAGAAGTAACCTGTCAGACACCCAAATAGTGGCTGTTTAATTTTCCCAAAGTTAATGGAGATAGTGCCCGTAATTACACCTGGCCTTCTGTAACTTTTCAGCTTTCGTGATGAAGTAGGAGACAGCATTACAGCACTTACGGCTATTGATTATTTAAACTAATGGACTGAGACTGATTGAATCCATTGCCACAGCCAGGGGATTCTGTGTTGTGTTTCTTTTATGGACTCAATAGAAAACCTCTCTCAAACGTCAAGGTGGAAAGGTGGGTGGAGCAGAGAGCACCCAGGTCCAGACTGCTCTGACCACAGCATTGGGGTGCACGGAATGGGTTCTTCACCTCGATGTGGCACCGCATCCAAATGTCTTGAGACCAAAGCTGCTGTGTTAATCCTTGTCCCACTGGTAGACTTCTCGTTTGTGGTCTAATGTAGGTTTTTTGTGGGCTGTCTTGTTAAATTACATTCAAGTGCAAGAGATGGAAAATTTAAGAAAGCGCAGAAATATATGAGATACGGTAAACGTCTGAGGGGTGCTGAGGGAATGGCAATAAGAGTTTGTTCATCTAACAGACTTCAGTGCTGGTCTCCCTAGGCAGCTTGCCTAGACCAATCTAACAAAGTCTGTCATATCACACACATTTTTGGGGTAATTTCATGTTGCACTTCAACTGGATAGCTAGTGCTGAAGGCCAAGCTCCCCAGGTTTATTACTACACCTACATTTCCTTGTCATTACCAGGATGCACCAAATCTAACCTTCAAATTATATATTTTTGTAAGGCATTCAGCCCAAATTTATCTCATTTTGTACCTTCTGGAGGGCAATGAGAAAGATACGAAGCTGTTGAGGTCTGCCATTTCCCTCAATGTGGGCCAAAGGCTGGCCGGCACCTCAGCCATCCATGCACTGCTCAGACATCTGGAGCATCTGGAGCCATAAAAGCCCCTTTGCTTTGCACGGGTGGCAACACAGTCCCCACGGGCCATTCAGGTTTCCGGGAAGCGCTTTGCGCCGTGCCATTTTCCTGCTTCAAGAGGAGACAAAGAATGAGTGCCAGTCAGCATGTCTGATGGAAACTGTTCCTTTCAAGAACCTCTGGAATTTATGGAGATTAGGATTTTGGCTGATGAAAGTAACAATGCTGAGGCAACCAATTTGATTTGCACAGCCCCTGGCTTGGTGATGTGTAATATTTTGGTTTTGCACCAGGAGCGATATAACATTAGCATGGTGCAAAACATATGGATTGAAAACTGCCTGGCTGAATCACTCAGAATCATAGAATCATAGAATGGTTTAGGTTGGAAGGCACCTTAAAGATCACCTAATTCCAACCTGCCTGCTATGGGCAGGGACACGTCCCGCTAGACCAGGTAATGTAGGCGAAAAAACAGACTTCAAAATAAAGACTATTCCTCATTGGAAAGATGAATTTCCTAGCTCAGAAAAAATTATTAGGGACATAGAACCGCAATTAGATGGTCTACCTGGTGGATGGGCTGCCTGATGCCAGGCTGATGGCTCCCATAATGTGTTACACATTTAATAATACTTCTGTAGTGTTACATTTACAAGGGAGAAATCTGCCATGCGCTGGAGCCACAGAGCAGGCAGCAGGAAAGGGACGGCTGGACAACCTGATGTTCATACACACAGAGCATTGTCCCCGTGCTAAAGGTACAGGTTATTGAGGAAAATGGTGCAGAACTTTTGAAGATAAAATTTAATCTGAAAAAAAAGGGAAAAAAGCTGAAGTCTAAGTAAACAGTTACAATATACAGTCTATATTGGTATCTTGCAAATATTATGTGTCTTTGTGTATTGTTGACCAGATACAACTCTGACGACCACCAAGCATAGACATGAAATTTCTGTGTTAAAAGCCCAAAATGATTTGTGTTTTTTAAATCTCTTACAGAAAGCACATGTTCAAACAAAAAAAGTTTCCACCACTTACCTGCCTCATGTTGGCTTGATGCACAAATATATTTTTAGGATTGGAAGTGTGAACAAATCATGTGGTGCAAGAGTGCACCACATGACATATTTACGGCCATGAAGACTTGGTGCCACCTCTCTCCCATGATTCAGACCAAGACTTGTCCACCCAACAGCTCAGTCCTGAACAAGGAGACTTATGCCCTTCTCCTCCAGCAAGACCGCTCCTCTCCATGGTTGACTTCCCATGTGGGCAGTGCTGTGAAGGATTTCGAGGCCTTAAAATGGTCCCCTGAGGGTCTGCTCACATCTCTGTTTCCTCTCCTGGTCCCACATTGTGTCAAAAGTACATTTATAATGAACGAACAATTATTTAGTGGATTAACTAGACTGTCCAATAGGTTGTTTAAAAGTGTTATAATTATCTATTTGCAATGACAGTTGGGTCAGTCACATTCGTATAACATCTCTTAGCCATTTAATAAGATGTAAATCAGTTAGGCAAAATACAGTCCTGCTATGAATGGAACTGGGGGAACATTCCCAGCATGGCCAAGACTCCCAGGTTTCATCTCCTGCCCATGTCTGGGGATGTTTGTGGTGCTGGAGTTATCGACCTCTCTGCTGCTGCTCCTCTAGAGGGACATAGGTGTCCCACAGGTCTTATGGCAGCACTCTGAGGACGTCTCAGCTGTCCCCAGGCACCTTGAACAGCCCATGACATGTGCGAGGCCACCTCGCAGCCTCCCTCGCTACCTCCCTTGCAGGCACAGCTGGTGGCTTGGTCACTTGTCCCCCAAGGAGCTGCTGTAGCTCCAAGATGTAACTCATGCCCGTTTCATCACAATAAAACAACAAAGACTATCCACAAATGATCTTTGCGATGTTTTGCTGTTCTCTGCAGGTGGGAAGCACGGTTGCCCATCAGCAGGGCAATGCTGACCTCTGCTGCCTGAAACCAAAATTATGAAAAACTACCTGCAACAGCACCAGCTTGGCCAGGTGGCTTTGACATAGAGGCTGTAACACCACCCAGGTGTAATATGATTTCCATGTCACCTAACCTGGGTGAGCACAGGTTTGCAACTTCAGACCCTCATGCCAGTTCTTGAGGATATGCTATAAAAGCCAGCCTGGTTACAAGTCATGGCCAAATCCTTTCCCGATGGCAATGCCAGGGGCTTTGGCTGCTTCTCACAGCAGGGAGAGGCAGGACTGGTGTCCCCCATGGCTGGCAGCTGGTGCTGACATGCCCACCGTAGCCGGAGTGCTGGGTCTCACAAGAGCCCTGGCAAGCAGACACACAGCCAGTTATCATCGTGGTTGCTTCCACCAACTTCTTCAATGTTTTGCTCCACTGGTTGGGAAACTGATGGAGGGAAGGTGCCATGGAGCCAGAAGTGGTCTTTCATCTGCTCAGGTGGAAATCTGTATTTTCATATTTAGCAAAGATTAGCTTGTTAAAACATAACTCTAAAAATACAGGATATTCCTCTAAAGTATACTTGGGGTCCAGCAATGTATAGTGCTGAAAGGACCACCAGACCCAGAGGCGTTTTCTAGCATCTCCCTCAAGGGTCAGTCACACTGCTTAATATTTCCATTAACGATCTCTGCATAAAATTAAGTGTGTGGTGATGAAAATGTGCTGATGTCACAAACCCAGGGGACACCTTCAGTATAGAGGAAGACTGGGATATGACATGGAGAAGAATGGACATCTTTGAGAGCTGAACGTACAGTCCGAGATGGCACAAGATGACAAGCGAGGGACTGCTCCAGTGCAGCATGAGATAGGTCTGTGGTGCCACAGTAACACAACTAGGTGAAAAAGTCAAATGCAACCCTAAGATATATCAGTGAGAAGATGTGCTTTCCATGGAGACAGGAGCAATGTAGTCAGTTCGGAGTTATTTGAGGTCTGCAGCTTACCCGACCTGGGTTACAGAGGAGCTTTGCTGCAGATGCTGAGACACCGATGTGACCCCCCCACACCAGGCAGGCTGGGTTTGCTGCCACAGGCACTGTGTGAGTGTGCAGGGCCACATCACCTCCAGAAACCGATCCCCGAGCAGTTCCAGGAGGTTTCCCCACTCAAGTTATTCCTACTGCAGTCCTGCAGGTCTCCCCGAGCTCATTAGGATGGATGCAGCGTACAGGCTGGAGTCCATTATACCTGTGCTGCTCCCTGTACTCTGCTGGTTTTACACAATTTGTCGAACGCGCAGTGCCCAGCCTGACTGCGAGCTCTTTCTGTAAGGGCTCGAGGGCAAAAAGTTAATGGAAGCGGCTCACTCCTGCTTTCCTCGCAGGGAAAATCAAGAGCAGCTCGGCAGCCTCCCCGGCACTCACCTCCCCCAGGGACCTGGAGATCCATCCTGCATCCCTCAGCAACAGACCCTTTTGCCAGTTAGAGAATAAGGGAGCGAGATGGGGTAGATGTTTTTGGATTCACATCCACCAAATTTAGCAGCTCTTGGAGGAGGAAAAGAGAAGCAAAAGGTTCAGGGGAGGTAAAAGTGGAGCAATTGCATTACAAACCGATTGCGATCCTGCCGAGCTCCCTTCTGCGTCCGCCACACACCAATTACAGCTGCAATGAGAACCACTGAGGGCTTTTTGCTCGAACAACTCTTCGCATTCACATACAACACGGAAAACTTTCGACTTGCTACCAGCTGGTGTGCAGGCGGTACGGGAGAGGAGCAAGGCACGTGTCGTTCCCGAGCAGGCAGCGCGTAGAAGGAAAGCTCATGTGCTAACGCAACACCCTCGGGGAGGTCTTGCCATCAGTTGTGCCTTGTGGTATTTGCATAAGGTGTTTTATTACTGCTGCTAATCTGCAGCTGGGCAAACAGAGACACAGAGGAGTCAAGTG
This sequence comes from Anarhynchus alexandrinus, assembly GCA_008711295.1. NCBI lineage: Eukaryota > Metazoa > Chordata > Aves > Charadriiformes > Charadriidae > Anarhynchus > Anarhynchus alexandrinus. The sequence continues at coordinate 5,290,959 of VUYV01000047.1, forward strand.
ACCGGCTCGTATAGGGGAAAGGAAGAGTCAGGGGCTCAGCAAATGGTCGCCGACTCCTCGGCACACGGACAAACCCAAGAGCACTCCACTCCGAGCGAGTTCTGGCTGCAGGAAACGCCACATAACCCTCTGCCGCTCCCAATCAGAGGGAGAATTATGTCTGTTTGTGGTCAAGGTGGTCTATCCTGGGACGTGTATTTCTTAGTCATTGTCACACGGGCTAATTTATCTTTGGTAATTAGTTTCTGTGCCTTGGAGCAGTGAAGCGCAAATAAGCATTTAACATTGATCTATTGCAGCACTTCCCTGGGTAAATAGATGGCTCTGGTGTCGGCTGATGCTGATGCATCAGTGTCTTTTATGATCAGCGGAATCACTGAGGCATCAGCTCAGCCACAAGCCAAAAAGCGTGTCTAAGCTTTTCAAACTAAGCTTGGGGAACATGTCTTCCCCGACCTGCTCATGCTCTGGAAGACAGTGGAAGCATTTCCCCCCTTCTGCTCCGAGGCACAAGCCCAAAACGCTCCCGAGGAGGAGATCACATCAAACAGAAACACGGAAGCCTGAAGACTAGGGCCAGCGGAAATGTCCTTTGCTCTCTCAGACCTCAGGATTGCTTAGGTTCAGGTTTTACAGCTACTACACAACCTGCATGGCAAGCTCAGGACCATAGTCTGCCCTAATTAACAGTTTTCAAGCAATTATATGCAATTATATCTGTTTTCTTTTTAGATGCAAGAATGTAACATCACAGGTCTAGGAGGAGGGATCTGTAATTAACCTGTCGAGTCAGGAGAACAGCGATGGGACTACAGACTGAAACACATGATGCAGGAACCCAAAGCCACGATAGCCTGGGCTGGGTTGTGGGGCTGGCTTTGGTGCAAAGGCTGGAGGAACCTTTAATTGAAGAGGTGGCAATGGAAAACAGGGTGTAATGCACTACGGGGTCCTCGGGCATGGCACAGGTCATGTTAGATGAACTCTTCTTTGAGAAGGTTATTTACATATTTACTCACTTAGACTGGAAGAACACCACTATTCTAATCTTTCCTGTCTTTAAATAAGGACTGGGTAAGGTGCCACGTGGGGCATAGTTATGTCAACAGGAGAGCCACCCGGAGATGAGAAAGTGGGTGAGGAAATGGATGAAAAGGAGATGCTAGATGATGTTTTGAAAAGGTAATTGTGAGACCAAAGAAAATTTATGGGGGAATGTCTATGGACTACACACAGACAGTAATTCCACTAAAAGTCTTTGCAAATATGACAGAAACGTGAAATTGGTTGATGACAAAAAGCTGGGGGCTATCACCAGTACCAACAGGGATAGGGATGATGTTAACAAAAACCCAAACAGCTGATTTTGAAGACTTTGGTAACAGGATCCACCAACAGTTCATTACAGAAGCAGCAATGGCCCTTAGCAGGAGCACCTGCTCCAACCCAAGTTCGTCGATGGGACTGCCAGGGAAAAGAAGACACAGGTATGCTGTTTTACTCCCAGCGTACGGAACAGATGCAGACATACAATGTCTGGCAAAAATGAGCAAAGAAAATATATTTTTATTAGAAGGAAACTATATTAAGATGTTAATTGAAAAGAATGGATGTAATAGTTGCTAACCTACATGGAACAGAAGCAGAAATAACAATTAAAAAAACATTATTATACATTAAGTAGGGTGGGCTATAAAATACCCATTAATCTAAAAATAAATTATAGATGCTAAAATCTGTTATAGCCAGTATAGTTTTTCACTTAATTAAATGTGTTATTATTATTTGGTAGGGAAGTGCTTTATTCTGTGATATCTAATTATTTCTTTGAAAAAGTTGCACGTTCATCTTTATAACTGTGAAATTAAAAACAGGCCGTAAAGTCTCACTTTGATTGAGAGACTTTTCCAGAATATGGAAAGAAATATTAATTCAGTGCCCATCACCTGGATACACTGGCTTTTCTGCAACTGTATTTAACAAAGTGCAATTCAAAACCTGTTCCTTCCTGCCACAGGGGCTGACAAGTATTCGCTGCTTGCGGTGCTCAAAAATGATCCCAGTTCTTTCAGGTACGAAACTGGGCTGCACAAATTCAAAGTGGCTAATTTTATCATGACCCCAAAAATGTGTAGTGGTTGGAAAGCAATTTCTCCCCAGCTATTAGCTCCATTGTCCTCATTAAATACCTTTTCTTTTCCTGGTTAGATTGGAGATGGAGAAGACTCATAGTTGCTATTCATGATCACGTTACTGAATCATTTTATAGCAGTGAACAAGTTGCAGTGGCCAACATTTAAAAATTGGGTATTTCAGTTTATCAACTTCAGTCCTAATATTCAGGCATGTTTTCGTTTTCCAAGGCTGCAAAAATATTCACCGGCAGCTGTGAAAATCGGATCGCTATTACAAGTTCCTAAAATAGAAGTAGGAACTAGGTAGCTAATTTCGGGTGCCCTCGTTTGGAGGTGGCTACCTAGAACCGGTTCTAATTGCAGTTCAGCAGAAGCTCCTGGTTTTGCAAAAGCAAACTGACACATCATAAATATATGATTTAAAAAAATCTTCTTATCAATTCTTCTGACTTTTTTCCTCCCCCTGGATTTGTTTTAGTCTGACACCCTCTGCTTCGTTTGAACTTTCACCCTTTTTTTTTTTCCCTATGTCTGGCCCTTTCTTTCTTGGGATCTCCAAAGTGCATCAAAAAGCAGTAAAAAACTGTCACGGTTGGACTTCCAAGTCTGTGTGGTATAAAGAGTGTCACAATTAGACAAAACCAACTGATGGTCTGGTGAGTTGATGAATAAAACATGCTTCCATAAAAGAATCTCCCAAAGTGCAAAGTATCATTATAACGTAGCTTGGGTGGAAAAAGGCTTCTTTCCTCAGTCAAGATTTTGCGGAGCCAGAAGAGCATTTTGAGATTACTATTACTGAAATAACCATCAACATGTTCAGCAAAGTAGTTATCCACCTCAAAAATACAGGTTATCAAATAAAACTCCGTTTCCCAGTATTTCAGACATGGAATTTTCTCGGCTGCAAATTCAAAGGGAAGCGGATGCCTAGGAGCCTTATTATCATTCGAGGAGTTATTAAAGAATAGAAATCATCAAGAGAGAGCACACTAGCAGACCGGGTTGAAAAGTACAAACCACTCTTTTTTTTCTGAAAAGTCAAATATCAAAATAAATTCACTTCAGGCACATTCACATCAGTTTTCATCAGCTTTCTCGCAAGACTTTTATTGGCACAAATGATCACAGGAAGCAAGCTTCATGCTGAAAGTGCTCTACCCACCTCCGAAGGGTAAGTTCATTAGGAAGGATTAATTGGGTGAAGGCATTATCTCCTTTGAGAGGTCTTTTTCATGTTAGCACTTAATAATGTTCACTCTATTCAAGCTAACTCGGGAGTGCAACGTTCCACTGTCGTTCTGAACAGGCAAAACTCTACTCTCTCGCGTCAACTATTTTTATTTCCATTGTAATGAAACAACCGCCCTTTACTCAGTGATCAAAGGAAGATCGATGCCACAGTAGAGGACAGAAAATGAGGTACCGGAGGTTCAAAGGACACATTATATCTGCTGATGTGACCTGCTTGTGCGCAGTGAACTTATCTACGAGCATCTCGACTCAGACGTACAGGGTAGGCTTCAGCCTTGTGCAATGCTTTGTGCCGGAGCCCTGCAGTAGCTGAGACCAACTTCTGCCTTTCACAAAGAGCTTCAGTCACTTTGTGGGCATTGTGAAGGCCCTCGGCACGTACATCACTGAATAACAGCCTGCAGGAGAGATGCATGAAATCACATTTTTTATAAGCATCTAAAAGCATTGCCTCCTGTTGAAGTCATCTGACACCGTCTCCACTTAGGACTGAGAAGATTTAAAGCATTTGCATTTGTTGTTAAAGGAAAAAGAAATGAAAGTTTCCAACTCTTTAGAAAAGGAAGGGTTTGATGCCGGTGCTGGTTGTGCAACCGGTCCTATGAAATTCAGAATTTGCTGAGGGTTGGGTCTTACCATTTTTCACATGAGTGACATTGCAAAGTGTTTGTTTTGCATTTGTCTAAGCATTTCGAGCAGGATGGTTCTCCTGTACCCTGATGGCAGAATCAGCTAAGGTTTTGTAGATATTGTAATATCCTTCTCTTTCAGATAAGATTTAACTGACATGTGAAATATTTTAGGAAGAAAATATAATAGTTTTAAAGAACCCAGGATTTTCTATTGCTATTTGCCAGGCTGCATTTTATACGTCTTTTAAGTGATGTGATTATAACAAGAGAAACCTGCGATTTTTAAGGGTTTCTAATTGTTTCTATTCTAAATCTTGTTTTTCTGTGTTTGAGAACTTGCCCCAAATTCTCATTTCTCAAGCAGAAATTTCTCAAGCTCGGTTTCATCCTGACAGTAAATGTCTCTGGAATGCATGAAAACAAAAGTCTTTACACTTAATCTTTTACTGGGAAAACCACCCACACAAATACTTTCAAAACTTTTAATCTAATGGCAAAAATCACAAGACGTAATGGTTGTCACTGAGGGAAAGGACTTTTCCTTGTTCTGTGGGAGGCTGATGTTGAGTGATTGGGTTACAGAAACCTTTGCAGATGAAGCGAAGGTAAAATTTGGGGGTTATCTTTGCCCCAGTTGAGTAAGACAGTCCCCTTCACAAGGCACCACCAGAAGGCCACCGTGTGCCTGCGGTCTGGCAAGTGGCCCTGCTGGCCCGTCTGGAGAGGATGGAAAGCTGTGGAAGCCCTTGGGAGAAGAAATGACGGCAAGCTGGTGCATGGGACATTTGATGACTAGTTGTGTCCCTTGCACAAAAAGGAGGATGTGTGCCCTCCTCCTGCAGGGTTTGCTTTTGTAGATCTACTTTCCATGCAGCGTTTAAATATTGTGTTTGTCCTCGGGTGCATGTTAGCTAAAGGGTGCACTTCCATCTTTACGGGATGAAAGCAGAAAGGGCTGAGGGAGGCAGAGGAGCTTCGCAGTCAGAGGGATGGTAGAGGTGAGGGCAGATCAAAGGTCCTTTGGGGCAGCCTCGGGAATTTGATGCTGAAGTCCCTGGCTGCTGTTACGGGCAGGTATCTCGGAAGGGTCCCTGGGGGATCAATGCAGGAAGCCCCCTGTGCCCACATCCCCAGGTGGGATGCTCTTGGGAAGCCTTTTGCTCCACTGCCCCATAGCCACAGATGAAAGGGGGGTGAAATGAATGGTGTGGGAAAATAGGAAGCAATTCTGAGTGCAAACAAATAGAAAAGCTTATGGGACAAAGTGAGGCTTCCCCTGCCTCTCAGAGGGGTTCCCCTCCACCTTTGCACCCCAGTAGGGTCATCTGAGCCAAGACGGGAGTGATGGGGACTTTCAGAGGTGAGAGATTTCTCACTGGGCCAATGCATTTCAGCTGAAGAAAAGCCATTTCTTTCCAAAGCGCAAAAATGTGAGCAAGAGAAAAACCTCCGGTCTGTTCTGCATTCAATCCCAGTCCACACACACTGCAAGTGCTTGAAATGCAATTAATAATGTCAGACCCTTTTACACTTTTAGAGAAGTTATTTATTATTACTATTGTATTGTCATGACACTTATCACCTCAGTAATAAAGCCTCTCACTTACAGTAATGGATCTAGCCTCCTGACCTGCCTGCAAGGAAAGGAAGATTTTAAAGATGGAAAATTAGGGCCCGGCAAGATGAAGTGATTACGGCCAGGCTGGGGAAGCCCGTGGCAGGGCCCCGTGCGAGATGCAGCTCTCCTGGGAGCAGGGACGGCCCTTAATTACAAAAATGAACTTCCCTTTTCACGCTCGGATCTAAACGTTGATATCCAAGTGAGAAGGTTTTAACAGCAGGTACTTTCCAATATGATTTCTAGCCTGATTTGGGGAGCAGAAGATGACAGACCGTTTTGCAGTTGGGTTGTACATGAACGTTAACGGCAGATCGAGGAGCAGAGTGGCACAAGAGGAGTCACAGCCACCCCTGACAAACCCGGCGTACGGGCTGTCGGAGGAGGCAGGGGTCACCGAGGGAAGAGGCACAGTCCTGCCCAAACCCAGCCCACCACCAAGCAGCATCCTGCACCGCAATGCTGGTGCTCTGCCTTCAGAGCAACTGCAGTCTGATAATAAAACTATGATACCTGCTGGAAACCCGTTATAAGCAGCCACTGACAGCCAACAGACAACCGACCGGTTCTGCTTTGCCAACTGTTAACTGTCAGCTGGAAACGTGCTCAGTGTCACCGTGATGAGCTCATACATTCCTTCCCAGAGGACTGAAACATGGGATGGAAAAACTTTTCCTCCATCTCTTCCCCTTGCACCATTATGGAGCATCTCCTGGCCGCCTCCTGGTGCCAACTTCTTGTCCCCTGGGCCATCAGCACTGGGGCTGGTAAGGGTTGTTTCTCCTCCTTTCTACTTTCCCTCCTCACCCTGCTCTTACCACCTCTTGATGCTAAGGAGTTGACTCTGTGGTGAAGCAGGTGCCATCCAGTCCATAGCAGCCCTGAAATGAAGAGCAGAGCTGAGCTGTCATGTTTGCGGAGGCCAGATGGTCCTCACGTTAGAGGAAATTTAAAAAAAAAAAAACCCAAAAACAAAACAGTGATATCTTCCACCAAGATAAAAAGTGACTGCAGAGACGCACTTAAAATGGTTTTATTTGTCGCCCACATTTGCAAAACCTCTGGACAGAAATTAGTCAAATTAATGAGGAAAGGCAAGGAGGAGGTATGATTGCCTGGATGCAGCCTTGGGTGCAGGAGGTCTCTGACCAACAGGTTGCCAAAAGGCAGGGGAGGATGGGGGAAGAAAAAGAAAGATGTTGTAGAAGATTGACTATTTTCTATATTCACTTCTTTTTTCTTTCCTCCCTAGCCAGGACAGGGTTTTGGTCAAGGTGGAGTTTTTGTCTGAGCCTGAGTAAAATGTCATATATTTTTACATTTTTCAGGGACCTTTGTGACATGTAAATAAACAAGACTCCAGTGCCAGTATAAATGATAATTATGTTCAAAAGCAATTTGTCGGTGAGTGATGGAATTGAAAGATTTATTTAAATTTCCACCAGAACCGGAACGAACTTGGGCACTGTATTTGCTGGGGGTGCTGCTCCTCTACATGTACGGGGACCTGAAACACAGCTCACCCATACAAAGGAGAAAGCAAGAAGTTTTCTCTCCCATTGACAGCTTTTCCTGGCTTTGTACTGTAGGTTATACTAACGTCCTTAGTTTGAAATTTCAAAAGCATCAGAAATATTAATAAACATTAAGCAGTGACTCAGGAATAATTGATACAAAGTGCAGTGAAGGTACGCTCTGGCAGTGCTTGCTGTTTTAAGGTATTTGTAATCGGGCGAGACGCTCCTAGTAAAACACCCAGACGAGCGCAGGTCACTTGTTTCGTGTCACCTTAGGCTCTGAAGCAAAAAATGTACATTAACATTTGGCAGGAACTGTGAGTGAGTCACAACGGAGGTTGGCCACGACCTTACATCCCCTGAGCACAGGAGGAAAGTTTTCCTTAATTTGGCCGCCTTGAGATAAGGCCATGGAGGGGGGGGATGGTCTGCTGGAGGAGGGAGCTGGGGAGGAGGAGACCTTGAAGGCAAGCTGTAAGAATTAAATAAGCTCAGGAGGGATGTCTAGGCTGAAATTTGTATTTTTGTCATTGTTATTTTTAAGCACATATAAAAACAAGTCTCGGCATAAAGGGGTGAGTTTGGGTGAATAATTTTTAGACTGAAGGTTATTCACAGTTGAGTTGTTTGATTTTCCAGTGTTAATTACTTCTGCTTTGTGTTGGATCATGAGAGTCACAGGGATTTCTTTGCACCCCGAAGTGGATAACCAATATGCAAAATTGGAGAATAACCTGTAGTTGATAGTAAATAATGGAGCGGGTCTCTAAGTTAAATGTATTAAATCTGTAGAACTTTTATCTGAATTTCCTTAAATACCATCCTGTTTTCCCAAATAACAAATGACATGATCTGCACAAGCATTGCAAGCCAAAGCCAACAGTTATCTGTGTGAAAACATCTGCAAATCAAGATCTCGTCGTCTGTTTGTTCAGCACTGAAAGTACATTAGCCCTTCTTCCAGAAATAATAAAATCAAAACATTTACACTCTGGATGATCATTTAGGTACCTTATAAAGTAAAAGCACTCTGAGTCAGGAAAGCACTGCAAAGCATTCATAAAAGCGAGGGGTTTGGTCTTGTCATAGTCAAGTCAATGGCAAAGTGCCCGTAATGTTAAAACCAAAAGAAAACAGCCACTGGAGCAATGAGCTGTAATCTTCCTTAATCCATAATATCAGCTGTTGGCAGATACATACAGTGTGATTAATAGGATGCTAAAAAATGTTAACAAAGCAATAGGGACTTAGCGACTGCTCTGAAAATTTCTTTATCACGTTTCTAAATTCACCAGAGGTACCATCGTTACAATGTAAGACAAAACATATGTTTTCTCTACAAACTTGCTGGCAGGTCTAACTGAAAGTGTCATCAGACTATCGGGAAGCGACTAGTGGAAATGAAGCTCCTGTTCTGCTCTTCCCTGTTCCTTCTCAGAGATGAGAAGAAAAGCCCCACTGGGATCCAGCCATCTCACATGGTCTACAGACCCTCTTCAGACCCGAGATCTTTCCAGCTGTAGCTTGTACTCTTCAAACATTTATCTTGGAGGGATTTTGTTTTGTTTTAACATGAAATTAAAGGAGAATGGGGGATGACCAACACATTTCCTGCATTTGCAGCTGCTGCTTTAGCTAAAACCAGCGGCATTAAATAACAGGGTGCAGGAGGGCTGGTCCCCAACCTCCACCAGGTGTCCAGGCTGCAGCCCCAGCTCCCGTGCCAGGCCGATCACATGAATATATTTGTATTAGAGGGATAAGCCATCAGTCTATTTCTTTTCCTGTTTTAGGACTAATTGCATGGAACATTTGCATTGATAAGGGTGCTCTTAGAGACAGGGAGGGACTTAATGCGGGTGGCAGAAGGACATCTTTGTTTGCTTTGTGATTTCTGAAGGGGTGAGTGTCTAAATTTCGGCATTTCCCGGCAGAACTGGGCTGGCTGACAAATGAAGCAGAAGCAGGGGGAGCTGGTGTTATTAGGGGTGTTTGCCCAGACCCCGAGGTGCTCGCCCCCAGCCAGGCGTTTGGGTGACTGCCCCTGGGTGAGAAGGAGCCAGAAGGAGCCGCCCCGAGATGGCTGTCTCACCCCAGCCAGCCTGGAGCTACTCTGCTGGGACAGGACAAGTGCATTCATGGCCCTGCCAGCATATTTATTAGTACCACCCCACTGTGTCCATACCAAAATAAGGAGGTTTCCGGGTTTTTGCTGTCTGGTGTCACAGCAGCTTGGCACATGCCAGAGTGACCATGCACTCACTGGTCCATAGATGTCTTTGGAGACCTAGCCAGGACTCTCACCATCTAGCAAGATTTAATTTTCTGTTGATACTTAAGTACTAGAGTTGAGTGATTCCAAGGAGCAATGGTTAATAATAAAAATATTTAGACTTGTTTTAGATATTTGTTCTCAGTCTGGAGAATCTGACCTTCAAAAAATACTGTACTTTAAAAGGTAGTATGAAAACCACCTTCTCAGAGTCCTAGGTTATAGGCTAATAATTCTATGAAGGACTTTTTAAGCACCAGGAAGGTTAGTATGATCCTACCACTAATACATGGAGGTGCAACCAGCAGCTTCAGGGAAATTGTTCTGGCCTTTGATGCCTTCTCTGCTGGATACAGAGCATATGGACATGGTTCATGTTTTGGGTTATCAGGACTAACTCCATCAAAAGGCACTGCATGTTGAACTCACAGTTGCTCCTGTCCTTCCGATTGTAAAGGCCTTTAGAAAGGTCATTCCCTCAAGAAACACAAATTCTGTGCTGAGCAAGGACTCTGACGGCATTTGTGAGGAAGCAGTTCTGAACCATGCATGGTTTCAGGGCAGCTGGAAGTTTATTTTCTGGGCATAAGCATGCCCTGAGTTTTCCTGAGATTTCCTAAGTACAACCTTGTGGGAACTGCTCTGCCACATCTAGATACTGCCTCAAGTGTCTTCACCCAAGGGAACTCCAGAACAAGCACCCCAAATCTGAAGACTGCAGGGCAAAGCCTGGTGTCTCAATGAACACTATTAAGAGAGTGTACAGAGTGTGATGGTTGGAGATCTCACCTTACAGCCATGCATTTACTTTATTTATTTATTTATGAAGAATGCATAGAGTACCCAAAAATTTTCTACATCACTGATATAAACCTCAACAGATTTCTGTGGGCAAATATTGAAGGGGGGGAGGGGGCATCTTTATTTTTATGTTGTGCTCCCTGATTGAGGTTACTTTTAATCTTTTCACTATATGCTCCTGTATTTTACTGAGCTTGTCTTTTAATGGGATTATTCAGAAATAAGCTATTAGATTTTCCAGTTCCTATGCTGCATTAATTGCCCTGGTAATGTTCATGGGTAGAGAAGCCTTAACATTCATTACAAAGGCAAACCATTCAGAACCCAAGACTGAATACAGACCCAGTAAAAACTAAATCATCCTTCCTTTATATTATAAAGAGCTGCTTTCTGTAACTCCTTTTTAGGAGGATGTAGTGCACAATCAGAGCTACGCCATGCCATTGAAATGGGCATACTACTAACCTGAAATAAGGATAAAACCTAAACATATCCTGGGCTGCATCAAAAGCAGCGTGGCCAGCAGGGAGAGGGAGGGGATTCTGCCCCTCTACTCCGCTCTCATGAGACCCCACCTGGAGTACTGCATCCAGCTCTGGAGGCCCCAACATAAGAAGGACATGGACCTGTTGGAGTGAGTCCGGAGGAGGGGCACAAAGATGATCAGACTATTAGGACAGACTGAGACAGTTGAGGTTGTTCAGCCGGGAGAAGAGAAGGCTCTGGGGAAACCTTATAGCTGCCTTCCAGTACCTGTAGGGGGCCTACAGGAAAGATGGGGAGGGACATTTTACTAAGGCATCTAGCGACAGGACAAGGGATAATGGCTTTAAACCAAAAGAGGGAAGATTTAAACTAGATATTAGGAAGAAAATTTTAATCTGATGGTGGTGAGACACTGGCACAAGTTACCTAGAGAAGCTGTGGCTTCCCCATCCCTGGAGGTGTTCAAGGCCAGGTTGGACGGGGCTTTGAGCAACCTGGTCTGGTGGGAGGTGTCCCTGCCCATGGCAGGGGGGTTGGAACTAGATGGTCTTTAAGGTCCCTTCCAGCCCAAACCATTCTATGATTCTTTGAACCTGCAACTGCTCCATTTAAAAATAATGTAGTTTGGGCTTTGTAGGCGTTACTTCTACTCCAGAGTACACATGGCAGCTTGGTTACCCACAAAAGCATTCGCTTGGGGCTGGAACAAGCTGTCGCGCTGTCAGAGCAGCACAGATCACTCAGGGAGCCACGGACCTGCTCCTTGCTAACTTCAGCGCTGGGAACCACCATGAAACTCATTGCTGAGTAGGGCTTATCCTGGACTGAGGTCAGCAAGGTTAATTCAGCTCAAAGCTAAAGCAGAAGCAACCTCATCCTCCCGACATCCCCTTCTTTACATTTTCCTCCCCTGGTCAACCATGGTGCCTCATTAGCTGCCTGCAGACCTGTGCTTGAGAGATAACTAAGCTGCAGAACTTCAGCCATTGAGTAGGTAAAGAAAAACAACCCAAGAGCAAATTTTCTACAACCCTTGTTGGCACCCATGCTGTGGCAATCATAACGTTTTTATAAGCACCAAGAACATGACTCTGCGGTAGGAAAAAGCGTGGTCCCCAACAGCTGATATCAGCATGCCATGACCCAGCAAAGAAAGCGGAGCTGAGCTGGTGCATCACTTGCCCGCCCGGCTGCTTGGCTCTGTTTCTTCAGCTCAGCATCTCAAGTGTTTTGGGAGACAGATTTAATGCGCTGACTGCTGCAGCCCTCTCGTGGCCACACAGACCCAACCGCGCTGCGGCTGCTGGGAAAGCACAGACCGATACTCTGTGTGGGAGGACAGCAGATTTTACAAAGCACAACAAACAGTTATTAAATAGCATATGCATCCAAGAATAAATATATAAATGAATGGAACAGACACTTAGGATAGTATTTGTTCCGGGCGTACAAGCAGTTGTTCTTAAATGACTTGCTTTTCAAGAATCAAAAGAAAAATTACAGATAAAGCATTAAGCAGTCATGTTTTTAATGGGGTGCCCTGTTTCATCTCCCTGGGCTGTCACTAAACCGGCTGCTTTGAAGTGCTCCTTTTCTTTTGAGCATTTGCACATTGATTTAAAATGGTGCTGGTAAATTTTGTGCTCAGGGGTTTTGCAGAGTGTCTGCTTACTGGAAACACGTCTATCTGCTCAGGAAATGCCAAGGAGGGGTGAAAACCTCTTGGGTGGGGGAATCTGGACTGTTCCAAATTTCTGCAAAGACTAACAGGTAGATGGTTCTGTGGAGTTTGAAAACCAAGCCTGGTTTTTGGTATATTTTGTTTTTCCTTTTAGTCTACCAGGTAGAGACAGAGACATCACTAACACGTGGAAATAAACCATAAGAATTAATAGTGGAAGGAGCACATTGACGGGAGCAGTGCTGAGAGCCCATCCAACCACCCAGCCATACACTCCCTGCCCAGTGCTCTCAGCAAATACAACCAGAGGAACTACCTATAGAATAAAAAAAATAAAATAGAACTGAACTAAAAGCTTGTGCATAGGTTTGGGGCACTTTGGAGGAGGTTGTCCAGTTTTGACTGATGTTTCCTAGACTGACAGCAATAGTACTTACAGACCAGAGTGCCACAGTCCTGCCAGAGGGATGATGTTACGCTACTGTTTTCCCATTCCTTTCCTCTTTTTTTTTTCCTTACAGTAGTTTCAGAGGAGACATCTGCAGGAGAAATGGATGTACTTCAAAAAGATATGGAAAAAACCAAACCAAAACTAAACATAAAAAAGAAAACCCCACAACTCAAAGAACCCCCAAACAAAACAAAAGTGGAGCCACAATGACTCTATGAGCTGACATTACTTTTTCAGACAGGAGCGTTCTGCCACCTCTGGCAGTAACTGCATCTGGGCAGAGAGATGGGGTGTGGGGTGGGGTAGGTTTAGCAGGATCAGCAGGATGCTGGGTGACAATGACATCTAGTATTTTGCAAGCCAGTGTGCCAACCCACGTGTTCATGATGCTGAAACAAGCCTTTTGATCAAAACCAGGCATTAATAAGGCAGTGGTATCTGCAGCCCCTTCAGGCGGACATGGGCATGTGCTTTCCAGCTGGAGCATGGAAAAATCATTTCATAGAGATGGGGTCTGTGCCTGAAGGTATTTCCCATCTGAGCTGGTGCTTCCTGCCTTGAGACCTATTTGCAAGGACGCTGGTGGGACTTCAGGCCCTTTCCACCCATGTCCCCAGCCCAAGGTCTTCACGGCACCATGGCCCTAAGTGCAGCACCAAACCCAACTGGTTTCCCATGCAGGGTCTCCCTTTACAGCTGGCTGCCCGGGCAGCACCTCTTTCAGCCCTCTGAACACCTCAGGACTGTGTGGAAACAGTCTTAACTTACCCATGCACAAATACAGGCTGGGTGGAAAACGGATTGAAAGCAGCCCTGAGGAGAAGGAGCTGGGGGTGTTGGGGGATGAGAAGAGCAACATGGCCCAGCAATGTGAGCTCGCAGCCCAGAAAGCCAACCGCATCCTGGGCTGCTTCAAAAGAAGTGTGGCCAGCAGGTCGAGGGAGGGGATTCTGCCCCTCTGCTCTGCTCTCGTGAGACCCCGCCCGGAGTACTGCATCCAGCTCTAGAGCCCCCAACATAATAAGAACATGGACCTGTTGGAGTGGGTCCAGAGGAAGGCCACCAAGATGATCAGAGGGCTGGAGCACCTCTGCTATGAAGACAGGCTGAGAGATTTAGGGTTGTTCAGCCTGGAGAAGAGAAGGCTCCGGGGAGACCTTATAGCAGCTTTCCAGTACCTAAAGGGGGCCCACAGGAGAGATGGGGAGGGACTCTTTATCAGGCAGTGTAGTGATAGGACAAGGGGTAATGGCTTTAAGCCAAAAGAGGGGAGATTTAGATTAGATATTCAGAAGAAATTCTCTACTCTCATGGTGGTGAGGCACTGGAACAGGTTGCACAGGGAAGTTGTGGATGCCCCATCCCTGGAGGTGTTCAAGGCCAGGCTGGATGGGTCTTTGAGCAACCTGGGCTGGTGCAAGGTGTCCCTGCCCATGGCAGGGGGGTTGGAACTAGATGGTGTTTAAGGTCCCTTCCAACTCTAACCATTCTATGATTCTAACATCTTAGCCACATACATTATAATTAAGTAACGTAGGTGCTGTGCTGCTGTGCTTTGGTGACGCTGCTTTGAGGGAGCCAAGCTGCCTCTCATGGCTGTGGCACAAGGAGGAGCTGCAGCTCACTCCCAGCTCTTCCGCAGCCTCAGGCTCATCTTTCTTACAAGAAACCCTTAATACTTCCATGAAACAGTATTTTGCATTTTTATTGTTTTCAACTAAATAACCTCTTCATTCTTCATTTTCTGTAAGCCCACACATACAGAATAAGATGGGACTTTTTTGGTTTAAAATTGCTTTTATTTTATATGGAGAAAAACAGTAGTAAGAAAGTAACAAAATTAATATCTGCCTGAAAGAGCACAGGGAAAATATCATCCTGGGATCCAAAAAATTCTCCAAACAAAAAGGCTGATAAATTTTTAAGACATGTCTATATTGCGAGATGCTGAGACGCTTGGGGCAGGCAATACCTATACTGATAAAACTGTGTGAAACAGCCTAGAGCAGAGTGACTTACAGCTCAGGTCTGGGTGCAGCGAGGCACATTATTTGGGTGCAAAGCAGCGGGGACGCCTTGCTGGTTTTGTCCTGGCGCAGCTGGAAGCCGTGGGTCTGTATGGAGCCAGCACGGGGGCTGCAGCCTCCTCCTGGCTGCAAAGCAGCACCAGGTCATATAGACATGTCTTTAGGTACGTAAACATGGTGGCTATATAGGAAAGTGGAAATCCCAGTGACAAAAGCACAGACAGGATGCATACTGTTAAGAAAAAAAAAAGTCCGTGTAGGCTTTTAGTGAGATGGAGATCTTTACTTTCTGTAAAAACGTCCTCATAGGGCTGGACTAAATAACCAGGGTGAAATCTTGGCCCCGTTGACCTCAGTGGGACAAAGAGCTCATCTCCAGTGTCGCAGTGTCCACTGGCCCTGGCTGGGAATAGGAGGCTGCGGCTGAGCCCCGCTTTCTCACCTTCTTGCCTGTAAGTTGCCTTCTTTCTAGGCTATGTCCTTCTGCGACCGCATCGCCCATATAACCCACCCTAACTTGTCTTCTGCAGTTGGTCCGGACTCTAGGATTCAACCACAATCATACTCAAGTTGTTGCTGAAGATGATCCTCCCGTCCTTGTTGCTGCTGCACTCGGGCTGGCAGAGAGCCTCCTGCAGCCGCCGCCGCAGCCCCGGGGGGGCCGTGCCCAGGAAGTTTTTTGTCCCTGTCAGGAAATCCATCATGCGGCCTCCAACTGGGTCCCCCTCGATAAAGCACTCGGTGATATCCCAGCCTGACGGGAACTCATAAACGCGGTATTCAACACCCAGTCTCTTCAAAACATCCGTGATGCCGTTGGAGGTGACATAGTGGCCGCTGTCGGTGGAAGGCAAGCAGTCTCTGTACTTCTTCCATAAGTTGGCCCATCCACTACTGTCTGCCAGAGCAGGAGGGAAGGTTACTTTTGCAAAGCCAAGGCAGTGACACACCAGCTAACGCCACTACTAAGTTATTTTGAAATGCTCCTTCGCTGCTGGTCTAGACTTTGCTGGGAGCAGTAGAAGAGCTTTTCCCTTACTTGAGTCTGCTTATAACTGTCCATGCCTGGAGAGGGCTAAAACTGTGATGTCCCTCAGCCCTCCTTCCTAAACTCTCCTGTTAAAAGGAAATTCCTAGGAGACTGTCTCCAGTGCTGGATTTGCCCAGAAGGAGGAGTACACACAGATATATATCAGCATACTTAGCCTGCATGTGCGTGCTACCTATTAACTGCCCCTTTGATAGAACACTGCAGATGTTTTTATACATTAAATTTCAATTTTAATTGCACATCAAAGAACCAGATCAAAGAAATAGAATTTTTTTTTAATAATTGCCATGAGATTGCATGTGCCTCTTTGTCCTGCCATAAAGCCTGCAGCTCTTGGCAGCGCCCGTTGTCCTGCTGGGTCTGAGCCATCGCTGTGCGGACGGAAGAGCCCCAAAGATGGGTCCTCCCAGAACTCAGGTTATACAGTGCTGATTTCACCATGAAGAAGGACTGACCCTCATTCATGAATAGCCACACTTCTCTCTAGTCAGTAATTTTGCAGCAGGAGGACTCCTGTGAGGTATGGAGCAATTAATCTACTTCATAAGCAGGGAAGCAAGAGCACGAAGGCTATGCCTAAGTGGTCCCATCAGATGCTGGGGTCCAAGAGGCTAAGCCCAAGATTACATGCTTCCTATGAAATACAGCATTTATTTAATTTAATTCCTATAGAAAAGGCACTACTGAAATTCTGAGACGAATATTTTTGGCTCACATAATTCAAAGCTCTTCAAAACACCAACAATGCAGTAAAAAATTAAAGGTTCCTCTTACCTGATAAAATTATGATCAGGAGTTTACCGTGAGGGTCGAGGCAGCTGTGGAAGAACTTGATAGTATTGTGAATATCTTCCACACGGTACAGCATCTGGAAGTGACAGTTACACACAGCTGTTATTCCTCCTCCACAGTGCAATGGCCCTTCAAAGGCTTAAACCCTTTCTCTACAGAGTTGTTTTAAATTACTTCCCAGTTGCTTCCCAGCCTGTCCTGACTCAGCACGCACATTTAGGGATACCCCACGGGAATGAGCATCACCAGCTCTCCACTGGCACCAACAGCCTTGGTTCAGACCCAGGGACCCTCTGCTCAGCCTCGACCACCAGCCAGATGTTGACCTGCCTGTCACTGTCTTTCAAGCCCAACACAGTTTTGTGGCTGGAAAATATGTACAGAGCCAAATCCTCTGGTTTCTGTGGCTGGTCCTTATCACCAGGGGCATTTCTCGGCCGTGTCTGGGCCATGGGCAGGCTGGATCTCTTCCAGACACTGAGGAATTTGCACTAGGACAAAGCAGGGCTCGTCTCAAACACTGCCCTCAGGACTTGTAACTTAGTCCTTGGCCCAGCCATCAAACCCCTGGGACACTTTGCAGTTGTGAAATCAGCTCTTATGAAATGAAAGCAAAATGAAATAAGAGAAAATTTAAATAAAAGCCACTAAAGCGAGAGAATAACAGATTTTTTTACAAAATATAATTGGCACATACAACATCACTGTCATCAGTAGCAGAGACACAGCAGCATAATTTCTGACCCAAAACCTTACACAGGTGTTCATTCATTAACATTTCCCTTCAGTGCCATCCAAACTATTCTGATAAGGCAAAAAATTCAAGGATTTTTTTTCAGCAGCAAAGCATAATTGTTGGTCTCTGTGTGATGTGTGATGGCCTGGGACTCATCCTGTTTTATTACCCACCATACACAGTTAAACCAGTACAAACCAGAGACCAAAACCAGGATGGATAACGAATGAGGTTTGGCGTTTGTAGAGCTATTGCAGGAGTTATTGCTCATGGGAGAACTGTGCTCAGCTCTGGTCCCCAGACTTCATGCATACAGCAGAACTGAAGGGAGTAGTTGAAGCTAATACTCCTAGATTAAAGCAATATTCCATTACCTGGATCATATGGATGAAGTCGAATTTCTTATGTGCGCCTTTCTCTTTCACCTGTTGTTCATACTCCGAGGACGTGAGCTGGTGCCAAATAAAGGAGACATTCTGCAGGTCTGGAGCTTGATTCACCAGCTCTGTTTTAAAAAGTAGAAGCAAAACATGACTTTCACAAACCAGCAGAAAAACTCATCGTTCAAATCCTCGCCATACCCCAGGCGGGCAGGTATAACCTCACCTTTGTAAGCTGCCACGTGCTGCGGGTTGGGCTCTATGATTTCGTTGTCAATGAGGACCCCTGGGTGCGCAGACTGCAGTATCCTGATCATTTTCAAATCCTGTTCACCTGTTCAATAAACACAAATTCATCACTTTAAAAAGCACATAAATGAGATGAAAGGATGCCACCGCAACTGCGCCTCTGCTGCTGGGAAATCCCCCAAGAAGAAGCGAAGCACTGTCTGCTGTGGCATCTAACCCTGTGATAGTCCTACCATGATATCTCACCACTCAAGGTAACATCTCTTTACAGATAAGCCTAAGAACAAGGAAGAGATAAGCAACAGCGTAGAAACCTGCTAATGACTACACTCTGGGTCATGGGACAGACAGGTCAAAATAATCAAAGATCGATGTTTAAAAAAACAACCAGAAAGCATTAGTTTTCAACAACAAAGGCAAAGTTTGAATGGCGGCATGGAAGGAGTCAGCACAGCTCTGCAACTTCAATGTGGCACAGGGTGATCCGCACCTTTGGCACTGCCCTGGGGAGGTGGTGGCTGCTCTGCTGCTGGTATGACACAGCTCAGAGACCTGGGGAACTGCACGGCAAGAGGAAAGACCCACTAACATGCAGTACCCTGGGTCTTTGCTCTTTGGGGACCAGCCACATGGTCTCAACTCTGGGCGTCTACTAATTGTTATCTTGGATCTGCAAGTAGAGACACATATATTTATGTGTAGGTGCACTGGAAATTTAGCTATTGGTGCTCCTCTGGTGCTGTTTAAGCTCTAGAGGAGCAAGTGGCAGTCTGCCCTTCTGTCCTAGACATTCCCAGCCTCTTTGGGTGCGATGCAGGTCACTCGTTTTCTCTCAGAATGTCCACAACACACCAAGTGTGCAAAGTCCATCTGGTTCATTTGGGACTATGGAAATAAACAGCAGACATGACCACCTTGAGCGGACCTTTGTGAGAATCCTGTCTGTAGCTGGTGGTGAGGCCTAAAAATAGTCCTGCCCCTGCAAATGTCACACACAGAGGGCTTGACACGAGATACCGCATCTTCCCTAGCCTTTCAGTTGATGTACCAGCTATGAGAAAAGTCATCATCTTTGGCAGGTGTTGCAGTAAATAGAATTCAAGGACAGAAATATCAGCCATGCCAGCACTACAAGGAAGGATGGATCTTTTGAAATTGGAGAAAAATACCCAAGACCCCTGAGGAATGCAGTGGCATCGGTGCAGGGCTGGCCAGAGGCAGAAGGAAGGAGGCTGCAGCTCCAACTGTTGAAGGTGGGTGCATGGACCAATATTGTTCAGACTGGTATTTCACAGAAGGTCTCTATAACAAGCAGCTGAGTCACTTTAGACAGTCCTAAATGCCAGTTAGTATGTGCCTGGGGTGGGGAGAACCAGCAATCAGAGGTGCTGATGTGGGCTCCCTGCAGGCTCAGGGCAGACTGGAGGCAGAGCGTCTCCACCCCATTCCCTGGAGCCACTGACGGTGGTAAATGGGTATATCAACAGCAAAGGGGTATTTTAAAAGTTGTGTAAGGTTTGTTTTGGTTTGGTTTGGTTTTTTTATTCTGTAAAATGCCCTAATTCAGTCTTTGCAAGAGCAGTTAATAACATCCTCAACCGGGGTGTCTGCAAAAACCCACGGTAAAATACAGGAACTTCTCCACTCCACCTTGCCCACCAGCAACAACCCTTCAGCAGTAACACCGTGGTTATATACCTGTTCTAGGTATTCCAGAAACAGGAGTGAAACCCCTCTGCAAACAGCAGCCACCCCGGCACTGACTGGGAGCTTACAGCCCAGATGGTTAAACCAGCCAGGGGACAACATGGGGTGAACGAGAAAATCTGATCTGGACTCGACAACAGTCTTTTAGGATGTGGAGTCAGTCACTAATCCCCGTTAGCATTTTCGTCAACTAAACTAGTTCTGGGAGCTCCGTGAAATCAGAGTCGAAGCCTGGAAAGGTCAGGGATCAGATATAACCTTTTGCTCAGTGCCGTCCTAGCTCGCTCGCTCCCTGCCCGGCCGCAGTTCGGCTCTTGCAGCCGTGGGCAAGCCCAGGGGGTGCGAGTCTGCGCCCCGGCATCTCTGAGGGGCAGCTACCCAGCAAACCCAGGACATGAGAGAGTTTTTCTTTTCCTCTAGCACGTCTTCTGAAGAGGAAATAAGGAAAAATGAGGACAGTGCGAAAAGTTCATTTTCCCCTTGTGTTTTCTTGCAGTCAGGATTTTGGGTTTATATTGCTTAATGAAAATGGAGCGTAATTGAGAACTGAATGATTTCTTCCTCCTTGCTTTCTCGTACGCTCCAGCCTATTCCCAACTGGGGTAAAAAATTCAACACTATTTTTCTCTTACTCAGGAAAACAAGCAAAATAAAGTGGGAAAAATACTTTCATTTGAAAGTATTAACACTTAACATTCAGCTCAAAACAGATTTTAAAGCAAAAGCAAACTCTGAAAAATCAAACTACCATTTCTTTTCTCTGGTTTTTATTTTCTCCCAGTTTCCCTAGGAGAAAGTTGGATGTTTCACCACTTTTTTTATTTTAACACAAATGCATTTAGAACTGCTGTAAAGCCATTTTTTCAAAAATATTGTTCCTCTCTGGGTGGGAAATATCATTTACAGTTAAACCTTACTTATTACTGGATAAAAACCCAGTAGTAACAAAGAAACACATCTTGAAAAAGCTGATGAGACGCTTTGCTAATGGTTATGGCCAGCTGGTTTTGCACCACCTGGAGTGCAGCATCACCCAGCTTTGGCCTCTGGGATCCCTAAAAGCAAAGCAAAACAAGAGATCCCTTCATGTGGGATATTCTAAGACAGGACTTTGGGTGGAATGAACATCTGGGATGTCTCTAATTGTCTCTGACGAGGTTTGAAGGTGCTCTCATACCTAACCTGGAGCAGGACTCCTTGCTTTGAGACACGTAAAGTCAGGTGAGAGCCATCAAGAGGCAGAGACTAAGCTAAAATCATTGCGCTCATCTCACTTCTTGGAAAGATTTAAGCAGCAGCGTTTCAGAAGAGAGACGGGGAAGGAAAGGAGGGAGCGTCACTCTCATCCCAGCTCCACACCCCGTTTTGCCACTCTCTGCTTCAATGAGGAACACTGTTATTAATGCCTGAGCAGCTCTCCCCATTGCTCAAAACTTCAATATCTCTTTCTGCTACCCATAGGGACCCCCCGTCCCACAGCATCAGCGGTGCTGCTGAGCTCCTTACCTGTGCCGCTTCCAACTCCCAGAACATTTATAGTCGATTTTCCAATGCCGAGACTGAAATGATAAGTGCACATTACTTAAGCACAGTATGTCATGCAACTTTGTGTTTAAATTCTAATATCATGGATGTCACATTGGCTTGGAAATTTAACTGAGTTTGGCCACATGAATTGGGATAGAAATCTGAGCATCCCTTTGGAGCCCGGCTATAACCAACTGGGTGGCAGGAGCCAGCCCCATATTATCCAGCTCATATTTCAAAGTACAGTAGGCATCAGGGTATAGTGTTTCTCGTCCTTTGCCAAAGAGTTTTCTTCAAGCTGTGGCTGGCACCAGGCAAAAAACCTCGGTGAACCCCAAGGTGAAGGGTTCCTTTCCGGGATAGCGGGGCTGTGCCTGGCTCAGATGGGCACCGTTCCCACTGCTCCTGCCTGCAGGGACAAGGTGAGATGGGGCAAAACCTCTGCACCCTCAGGAAACAAAGTTTGGCTTTCCAATATTGGGTATAAATACCCAGAAAAAAAAATAAAATCAGGCTATCCAGATGACTGGGAATCTTCTCTTTTCAATATTCATCTTGGTTTGAAATTGGGAGGAAAGGTCAAAATCTTCAATAATTTTTACCTTAGAAAAAATACTTATGAAAAGATCCAAAAAACCACCCAACCTTGTGGCTCCGAGAAGAATATTTAATAAGAGCCTGCCTCAAGGATGAGGAGCCCGGGCTCGAGGTGTCTCGCTGCTGTGACATGCTTTATGGCCTTATTGTGCTCCTGGGCATGAACTGTGCAGAGGGATTGAGTTTCCCGTACACAATCTCAGCAGACGCTGCAGCAATGATTCAACAAGAGGGGAGCGAGTCATAAATCCTGCAGGGTGTGAGCTAGTCAAGGAGCCTTAGCCCTAATGAGGGTCAAGATCCTTTGACAGACCCACAATCAACATCGTAGGAAGCCACAATGTTTTGCATCATTTAAAATGCACATAAGTAAATTTTTCATTTAGAATTTCCCGATACAACTTATTTTTTAATTATTATTTCCATTGCTCTTTTTTTTTAATCTATATCTGGTCTGGAGTTGCCTGTCCAAATTTTTTTTCTCAGTGGAGAATACAATTCCATAACATCCAAAAAAAATTACCCAAACTTGAAAGATCTTTCTTGTGGTTTGGATCTAGGCTGCTCTAAAACTTATCTGCAGTCATCCAGGCTTAACACATTACATCAATACTTCACAAAACTGATTATCATTTGGTACTTAAGCAATGCAAATCGACTTAGGATAGAAATAAGGAGGTCTTAGGGGATTGAGAAAACCAAGAATTAGTCACTAGAATAGAATTAGAGATGTGTTTCTGTTTGGACTGATGTGTGATGAAGTCCCAAAAGCGGGGAGAGAGCACAAGAGAGAGCTTTCTTTTGAGAAAAACAAACAACAAAAAAAACCTTTAATCCTTGGAAAATCAGCTAATGAAAAGAGATGGAGGTGAAAATGAAGTCTTGATTCTTTCCTTAGCATAAGCTGAGAGGCAGCACAGTGTATTAATTGAAATAGCACATATTCTGGAGTCGTTAAACAGAATATCCTAAAGACTGCTGTTAAGGGACTTAAAATTGAAAAGCATTAAAAGTTCATTCATGCCCCGGAAAACCCTTAAACATGTTTGCTGACCCTTGTGCGCAGGTTGCCCTCCCAAGATAAAAGATGGCTTTCCCACATCGGTGGGAGCACTCCTTACCCAGCCATGATGTTGGGCATTTCTTCCTTGTTGAACTCATCCATGCACTGGTGCTCTGTTGAATGATCCAAAAATGACTTAAAGGCTTCTACATACTCCTCAGCTGTGAGACTTCTCATGGAAGGGATCACATATAGCTCTTGAGAAATAAATGCAAATTAGGTGTTAGTGGCTTCAAGGCAAGTGAAGGATCAAAGCATGTACCTCGTGGAAGAAACCCAACCCAACCCAACCAAAGCCAGAGATTTGGGAAGAAGGTACAGAGGACACATGGCCCAGGAGCCATCCATGCAGGTGGGCTCATGCGAACACTTTCCAACCTGTTCACACTCAGGGTTTGAAAATTATTCTTAGATGCCCTTTGACGTCAGTGTATTTGTTAAGTGCCTCATTACTACAGGTCAACCTGAGGAAAATGTCCCCAAAATGCTCAGCCAGATACGGGGTACTCGGTGTGCAGAAAGGGAGATAACTGGAGTGTTTTTCTGGAAGACTCAAGGCAAGAAGGTGAGGGGAATCGCACAGCAGGTCCCAATCTGGGTGGGAGGGGCGTCGCTCTTGCACGTGCTGGATGGCACAACTGAAGTCACCAGCTGCTGGCAGACTTGCTATTAGGGGTGATGCAACACAAAAACAGGCAACCTGCATCTCAAGCAAAAATAGTCAACCCTGTGCACGTCATTTCTGCTTCTTGCTGGCGTGGGACTGCAATGCACTGCCAGGGAGGTGAATTCCCTGCTGGGAACTGCAACTCGTGGCCAGGAGGGCAACTGATAGCTAAAGCATTTCATCTGAATGGGCTCATGCTCAAATGTGGGTGGCTGAGACCAAGAGTTCTGTCTCTGAACCAACACCCAGGGCTACTCAAGGGGTTGTAAAAACTCACTTTCCTGCTGCCTCATCCTAATGACAGCGCCGCTGCCAGGGCACAAGCTCTGGCCAACTGCTTGGGTCTGAGGAGCAACAATAAGGCTAAGACTTGAGGCTCATGAGGAGATGCGATTCACCTGGGTACTGGCCCTGGGGTCTGTCTCGGACAGAGGGCTGCAGTAGGGAAGCAGTCACAGTGCCAGCCTCAGCGTGTGAGATCAGCATTGGAAAGGTAGGATTCAATAGAAAAATTCAGCTTTTCCTCCTAAAAGAAATGAGGATGAAGGATAGGACTCAGAAGAACATCTTCATCCTCATTTTTGCCTTTTGAGGAGCTGCTTATTTATCATCTGCTTTTAGTTGCCACTAGTAAGAAAACTTTGTGTGTATAGGACTGTGCAATCTTAAATTGAATGCCTGTGCCGTTTCCAAACCACACATCATTGGCAGCTGTGTTTTGGGTAGGTATGTACGGACACCCTGTGTCCAGCCCTATTGGAGGTAAAGATATCAATCTCCGTCCTCAACAACTTGAACTATACCCTGAGATAAACCTGAAATCACCCGAATTGCAGTCAGTTTAGCATCCTGCTTCTTTTGGGGTTTTTTTGTTTGTTTGTTTTTGGGTTTTTTTTAAACAATCTCTTTATCTTAAAAGAATGAAAACATGTTTGTAGTGATAGCAAGCTGAGTGGGCATTTTACTTTAATCTCTTTCTTTTTTTCTCCCAAATACCTGAATTATCGTGTGGAGCTGTCAGAATCTCTGCTTCAAAGTTCATGCTGGGGAACCTATTCCTGTAAGGAAAGTATAGCACTTCAGTTATTTGAAGAACCTGTAGGATTTTTTGAAGCTGCCTTGAAAATGCAGAACAAACGAAAGATGCTCCAGGACAAATTTTCCTTGCCTGGTAAGCAATACTGTTTGTTCTCTTTTGCTAGAATAAAGAAAGTCAAAACTTCTCAGTTAGCTGATCACCCGTAAGTGTCAGCAACGGACTGGCCACCTGAACCAGTGCTTGTCTGAGGTGGGTTGTGGAGGATTTTCCTTCCTCTGAGGAACTGATAACCAGTCAATACAGTGGAAGGCATTAGACCAACTGATATTACGCACTCTGTGAAACCTTTAATCGTGAATGGAGTAGAAGAAATAGCACTGAAATTAAGAAAAGCCTATAGTGAGTTTCAGCATCTGAAGTGCTGAAAGATCTGTTTGGTGCAATGTTTCTGGGACCTTTTTGCTTTGCTTTTTTTTTTTCTAACTTCAATTTTCTTGGCTGCAAATATTACATTGGGTAACTTGTAGAAGGCACAGGACTCAAAAGGCAAAAGTCAAAGAGATTATTTGACCATAAATGTTTTCCTTCAGTCATATGTTTTCATTCTTAGTTTAGTGGGTTTTGTGAAGTTTCCCAGCAATGAAGTCATATTTTCATTTTCCTTTGACAATGTGCCTCATCTATAAAATAGGGATGAGGTGCCACTAAGTGAAAGGAAGGGATGAAATTAAATTTGAGCAAGGACCTCATGCCTGCAAAGAAAGTGTTGGGGTGACGCTATCTATACAAGGGGAATAGTCATCTTCTGGGTTACCACGTACCATGAACGTTAGGAAGAAGTTTTTCACTTTAAGGGTGGTGAGGCACTGGAACAGGCTGCCCAGAGAGGTTGCTGAGGCCCCATCCCTGGAGGTGTTCAAGGCCAGGCTGGATGGGGCTTTGGGCAACCTGGTCTAGTGGGAGGTGTCCCTGCCTATGGCAGGGGGGTTGGAACTCGATGATCTTCAAGGTCCCTTCCAACCTAAACCATTCGATGATTCTATGATTCTGTGATTTCAATATTGAGATGCACAGCAAGCCTTAGGGGTGATAGTCCTGTGTAACCTGAGTTTAGACATGTTGCTGCTCCCGACGCTTTGCCATTAGAAAATGCTTCATGACAAGCAGTCTGCAATAGCAGTAAGCAGCCCCCGAGTCCCCTCTGCCAGGGAGAAAACTCCTGCGTGAATAAGAGAGAAGCCAGGTGGTGGAAAAGAAAAAAGAGAGTCTTGTAATAGGGCTTTGAGACACAGTATGTCATGAGCGTAGCAGACAGCAGGGAAGTGGCCACATGTGCAAACAGCTCACTGTTTTGGTTGATGAAGGCAAGAAAAGACTAAGGTGAACCAGAGAAGTCTCAGAGACGCTGGGGAGCTGCCAGAATCCTTGCACGACCAGTTGATCTCATCTGAGTTCACTGCCAAAGTCACATACCTGGCTCTCACGAGGTACACCAAAGGTCTCTGTTCCACCACCTTGACCTCACCTCTCCCCGGAAAAAAAGTCTCACAGAAACTCAGCAAACAAGCCTGAGCTCAGACTACCTCCATAAGCTCCAGCTTGGCTGCAGGCCAGTCCCTCCAATTCCCACCCAACCCTCTGACCTCTTCCGTCTCTGCCTGTCAAAACAGAGGACTATTTTGTCCTCTCAGTTGGCTGAACCGAGCAAGATGGTTTTCAGAATAAATCTCCCAGTAAAATGCCGAGGGGTAGCGTGGCTTCCCCTGTGCTCACGGGGCCCGGGGACACGAACTCCATTTCTGACCGGTCAAATGTTTCCAGCCATCCCAGGAGACCTGCCAGGTGACCTGGACAGACTGCGGCACAAGCATTCACCAGGACGGATGATGCCAAGATAACTCTTCCACTGAGACTTTTGCCATTTCTCCCCAGGCAGGGCTTAAGACTGATTAACGCTTGTTGCTGGGAAGTTGAAACAGGCTTACTCATCGCTGGGAACAAATGAGCTTCCTGTAAAATCTGGCTTAAAATCTAGCCTAGACATGAAAATTGACCGCAATACTTTGGGCTGATGCTGCCCATCCCAAGACCCCGATACCCGACCGCGGGACCGAAGCAGTGACTGCCAGGGAGGGGGATGCTCGTGGGCAGCCGGTCCTGCCGCGGCTCCTGGCTAAGTCGGAGCTCGCCGTTAGCAAGGTTAAACATCTTCCCCTCCACGAACTGAGCAGATTGCATTAGGGACTGCGGGTGCAGGGCACAGAGGGAATTCACACTGTCACTTTAAGTGATGCAGCACCTTTGAGTTGAAAAACTCATTAAATTCAAGGTGTTTCTAGCAACACAAATTGCAAGAACATCTTCATAACTCATCATTCCATTACAGCTAAACTTCGGCTGGTAAGGGGCTACAGGTCTCCTCACAAAGGCTGCCTTAGCCCCCATCCCTCCCAGGACATGGGCACACCAGCCATTACTCCCACCTTACACACGTCCACCTGTGACACAGGGACAGCGGGGACTGGCTCTACCACCCAGCCAGACGGTGGGGAAACACACATCCTCGCTCCCTTCCAAAATCCACGTACCTCTTCATCTCCAGGGCTGGATCCATGATCGGGATGGGTGCTGTGCCAGGGGATGGCGGCTGGGCTGGGGGTTAGTGTGGTGCCTGGCCCCTACGTGAGCATGTCCACCCGCCGCGGGGCTGGCGGTGGCCCCGGCGTGTGGCCGCGGCTTGGCCGGCGGCTGTCGGGACGGGCAGCGTCACTGGAGCGAGAAGGGGAAACCCGAGCCCCGCGGGGAAGGAGCGAGGAGCCAGGGCGGGCGATGCGCGAGGCCTGACGTCTGCGGGGCCGTCCTCATGGCACGGGAGCTGCGCTGCTTCCAAGGGGAGGAGGGAAAAAAAATAAAAAATAGACAGATTGAGATTTCCAAACCTTTAAAACCTGAGTGGAAGCGGCAGAGGGGTGTCAACCAGCACCAGGCAGATCCAGGGGCCATTTCCACCTGCTTTTTAATTTGCTTTGAGCCCTGCCTCTCCCTCATGCTCGCTGCCCCGGGAGGGAGGAGATGCATTCCTGCATCCCTGCCGCGCTGCTGCCCGATGGACGGACACGTTGGGGATGCGCTGGGATACCCCTGCTTTCTCCGGAGAGAAGAGGGGCTGGCTGGCTGCCCAGAGACCTGAGCGAGTGATTTTTCCATCTCTGATTCAGGGGCAAACGGGGCATAACGGCAGGTACTGCATCCCTGCAGGCAGCCCGGCACCCCCCTGTCCCTGCCCTGCGAGGGGGACGGGCAGCCGGGGCGGGGGGCAGCCAGCCCAGCCTGCTCCCAATCTGCTTGCTGAACTGCAAGGGTCAGAAAGCAAGGAAATATTTTTGGGGGAGAGCTGTCTGAGCTGGAGGTGGCTGGATGTCACCCAGGATGGGATGGCACGGCTGGAGGTGTTACAAATACAGAAAATCCCGGGTGCTCCCTGCACCTGGATTCGGCGTTTTCTCCTACAGCATCCACAACAGTGATGCTCCTTTCGACTAAAATCTAATAACACAAATGTGAAAAAGAAAGGATTTAGAGACTTTATATTTCCAAGTGAGGTCCAGTGGCAGAAAACGCAGGATTAGGAACCTCTTCACTCCCTTTTCCTGAAGGCAATGGGCAAAACAGATTTAGCAGACAACGATAAAACCTTCTCCTTTGCTGAGGTCCCTCTCCCAACACACAACCTGCCCCTCAGGACTCACCGAGGCCGGGGATCATGGTCTCAGGTGGGGATGCTTCACCATCAAGTGACCTGTCTTGGTTTATACTAGATTTGGCTTCCAAATGGATTTAAGTTATCTCCACCCCAAGGCAGGTCCGCAGCAGCACGTTAAGCTAGAAACGGCCACATCGCTGCTCTTAACCAACATATTCAAATCAAAGGTGAGGAAAGACCAGGACCTCTTCGCTAGCTCTAAAATGCAAATTTGGCTCCTGGTGTTGTTTGACCACCCAGGTGGTGGTTTTACATCAGCCATTTCCATCCCTGCATATTCCCAGCAGAGACACCAGCCCCCAGACACCAAGAGCGCACCGGGGGATGGCAGATTGTGTTTCCCAGCCGAAACCCCCATGTTGCAGCCACAGCTCCCTCCTGTCCCCCAGCCACCTCCACCTTGTCCCACCTAAGCCACGCCACCTGCTCTGGCCCAGGCACCCCTCCACCCCCCCGTGCCACCAGGGATGGACACCCCGCAGGTCCCAGCAGAAAGCCATACCTCCCTGGAGCAACAGGAGCTGTAGAGAAGCCTCCAGCATCCAGGAGCTGCACAGCCCTTGGAAACCTCCTTGTACATCCACTGGGGGCTGAAACCCCTCCCCGGCCCCCCCCTCCATGTGTGTGCCCCCCCCGGCTCCAACAGCCCACGTAGGCGCATGCCACAACTGAGCCGGCATTAGCCTACAACAACAGCCTTTGTTCCCCCCGCGCTGGGAACAACGGCACATTGTGGGCAGCTGCCTGCGCCGGCAGGACTTGGCGGCGGGGTGGCTTTGGAGGATGTTCCCTCCGCACGCTGTGCTCTCCCTTGTTCTGGCAAGCTTGTGACTAAATCCCCTCTAAACTGTGTTTTTCGTGCAAATTAAAAAAGCTGGGGGTTTTTGTTGTTGGGTTTTTTTTGATCAGTGAGATGATGGCTGAAGCTAGAGCCGGGCTGCAGTGCGAGAAAAACAAAGCAACAGTGTTTTTCCCCACACGCTGCGGCTGTGGAGGTCAGTTTGGGGCTGATCCTGCAGAAACAGGTCATTCCCTTTTCCCAGGGGCGAGCCTGCCTGAGGCTGGTATCGCCCCCAGCGCAGAGCCCCCTCGATGCTCCATCAGAGCACCACGACAAGCCTTGGACCTGCGCCTCCGGGCAGGAAGGTCTGGGTATTTGGAAATCAAATTTCAATGAATTTACCTTCTAAATAGCGATCAGCTTTTAGGTTGATGAATGTCAGGAAGGTCCTTGGCGCTTTTACAGAGTTCCTCACGGTATTACTAGTTAATTTTTTGAAACCTTCCCAGCTCCACCTAGAACAACTGATTAAGGTCCATGTAGTGTAAATTTGATTTTCTTGTGACCAGAGCTCTTTTCTTCTACAGTAGTGTTTCTTTTTGTAATGAAAGTCTTTTCATCAGTTAGTCAGATATTTTCCGTTTCCTAGACAAAACTTTTAAGGTATAACTGGCAGTTTCTGTAATGTCCTAAGTGAAATATTTGGTACAAACATGTTATTCTGCATTAGGCAAGTGCAGGCAGAGAAGAAGACAACCAGCAATTTTGTAGCACCCATTTTCCTGGTAGTTAAAGACAAGATTTCTCATTAAAGGAAGAAATTTTGTTTTGCATTAATCCTTTTAAATAATTAACAGCTGCTGGGCAGCTGATCTTGGAGTTCGAGCAACAGTATTTGTCTTTATACGTGTGTACGGTTTTTTTCCTACAGGAGAAAGAATATGACTTCTGATAAGTACTGAAAAAGATAACGTTGGAGAAGTAGAACCCGTCCCTCCCCGGGGAGAGCAGCATTCCCTGCTGCTGGCCCAGCTGCTACAGCCACATTTCGATTCAACCTCCCCAAAAAAAAGAAGCATCTAAGTCTGGAGATGAATTATTTTTTTTAACACAGCCCTTCGTGCCTTTTTATTAAAGCCTGGCTGCTGGTGCAGTTCCTCCAGACCTTTTAAAAGCACCCTTTCAAACTATTTGACTAGAGGTCATATCTCATGTAGTTGTAATTATAGAGCTGAGGCGAGGGCAGAGGGAGAGGCCAACGTGACTGCCTTCAGAAAAGGCTCTTTGATTCAAGGTGAAGACCAGCTTTTGCTCTGCAGACCATAAAGCGTTCCAAAAAGAAAACCTCTCTGAGAGCAAAGACAGGTACGGTAAAGTGTGCCTTTTACCCCTCAAGAGCTCACAGATCTTCAGCCGGGAAAATACGCTCGGAATTTAAATTTCCCTGGCTGTACCCGTGATGCTGCCGATGGCGCGTGCTGGGAGCTCAGCGCCGGCAGGATTAAACGCACCCGACAGGTACAGTGCTCCAAAACCAGGGCATTTGCAAACCCCGCTGCACGGAAACGTGGAGAATTGCCAGCGAAAGAGCTTTTGTCCCTTGCTCAAAGTCAGCAGTGCACATAGTAAGGCAGTGGAGACTGGTCCCCGAGTTTTTCTGGTTCAAGGGAAGACCCTAAGGGGGGGCAGGAGCTTTTGGTGAGAAATAAAGCTGTGATAAGGGACCCTCGCAGGGCTGGGGGGGGGCTGACAAGGGGGTACATCCAGGGGAGCTTGGCTATACGTTAAGGTTTCTCAGTGGTGCTGGTGTGTTAAACCAATGCTCCTGTGCTTCAGTGGGGCTCACGGACCAGCCTGTAACTGGGAGCAAGCAGGTGCGGGAGTTACAGCTCGGCGGTTTGGGTTAATCAGAGCACGTTGCAAAGGGATGCAAACTGCTGGCAGACCCAGAGACTCATGGGTGCTGAGCTCCCACATGGGCCATAAAGAGCTCAGAGAACAGATAACACAAAAGTAACCCTGAATTATTAATAGAATCATAGAATGGTTTGGATTGGACGGGACCTTAGAGATCATCGAGTTCCAACCCCCCTGCCATGGGCAGGGACACCTCAAAGCCCCGTCCAACCTGGCCTTGAACACCTCCAGGGATGGGGCAGCCACAGCTTCTCTGGGCAACCTGGGCCAGTGCCTCACCACCCTCATGGTGAAACATTTCTTCTTGATATCTAGTCTAAATCTCCTCTTCCAGTTTGAAGCCATTGCCCCTCGTCCTATCGATTGTAACTGCTATCGATTAATGTTACTGATTACATTTCAACTGCACCTGAAATGAAGGAATGGAAATGAAATTCTGTTTACTTACCTCCTCTTAAAGCAAGGCTGTGCCCAACCATCACAGCGTGAGTGACACTGCACCATCCCCGAAGGGAAGAGGCCTGAAAACTCCGAGCACCCAAAGTACCCCAAGAGAAGCCACACTGCTGGGAGAAAAACTGTTACAAAACTGGAATACTTCTTTTTATGCCCTCAATGGAATTAAGATGATTAGTCACCCTTTTCTGGGAAAACAGAGAGAGCAAACGGTGGGAGAGAAGGTATGAGTCCAATGGGGGATGCTCACCTTTCAGAGAAGCTTTGGCTGATCTTCTGTGAAACTTTCTGGTTTGTCCTCCTCTTAAAAAGAATATCTTTAGCTGAATACATTTCTTTGAAAGTTGGCCTAACGTTTCCTTTCCATTCGCGGTAAGTTCTGCCGACTCTCAAACCCCGGTATTTACACCAGGCAGCAAACATGCCCGTTGGTCCCCCGGAGTGTGTCAACTGGTCCTTTTGGAGCACAGCAGCTCCAGCACAAAGTGAGCAGAGATGAAGAAAACCACTTTGAAAGCCTGAAAACTCACTGAGGAATATATATAAAAAAAAAATTGAATCCCAAGAAATACATCAAAACGAGCAGCTTTGACTCAGCCCAGCATTTCTGATGCACGTTTAGCAACGCGCTTGTCTATCATTTAGCAGATTGCAAGGCGTTAACAGGCATAGGAGAAAATGTTCTCCGAACGAAAGGGACTACAGTTTTGTTTTACCAAAAGCCACTAGATGGGGATGCAAGGACACTTTTCTGCTACTTCTCTTGGATCCCCATTTCGTTGTGCTTCAGCTGGCCTCTCCCGCAAACATGGGCTGTTGTTGTCGTTGCTTTTTCTTCTTAGGAGCTGACAGAGGTCATTTGGAAACTTATCACTCGCTGACTTTTCATCCTGTCTAAATCAGGCCTTAGGCAACAGTTACGATGTGATTACTGCTTGCCGAATATTATTCTCTGCATCGAGGCTCGGCAGAGGGAAGGGTGAAAGGCTCGGCTTTCAGTTTGCGGATTAGTTTTCTTTTATAGGCTGTGGAAAGGAAAAGTACTTTATATTGAACACAGTGGGGGAAAAAAGGTATTCGGCAAGCTGGTAATCTCTGAAAATGGCCATACTTTGGAATTGTTACTGTGGGAAAAAGCCAGGAGATTTTCCTCAGGCTCAATAGTCAAATCTCTGGGCAATTTTTTTTCTCCTCCCTTGAAATCCGTATTTCTCCTATGAATGAGAGAGAAAAATCAGAAAGATTCATTTGGCAGAGGTGTAGGCAGGATCAGCCCTGCTCTCTAGGGCAAAAGCACTCCATAAATGTATATCCTGAGCACATATGGGCTGCGGGAACCCGTGCAACACATAAGTAATGCTATGGGGGGGTGAGGAGTAAGGAGGGCTCCTACTATACATTAATTTTCAGCTCCATTCACCTTGGGCTTCTGCAGTGAGCACCCACTCTTACTATTTCATCTTAAGTGTCAGGATATTTGGTGCTCTTATTAACTCCCAGCTCCTGGCATCAAGTGAATGTGAAAAAACTCTCATAACATATTTTCAACAGTAAAATTCCAGCTTCTGCAGTGTGGTGGGGTGCCCAAAGCGTACTCCAGGGTTCAAAACACAGAAGATGCTTTGAATGAAGTGCAAAAATGGGTTCATTTAATAGCAATTTCATGAAAGATTTCAGTGGTTGGCAGGGAGGAGGGGATGGGGAGTCAGTGTGTCTTGGGCAGAATAACCGGCTCAGATGGGGATTCTGAGAAAAAATGCTTTGGTAAATACCCTGAAAGCAAAATAATCTTACATCATAATGATAAATTCAGAAAACTGGGAGAACCATTCAAGTATTTAAGTGATGACACGTCTTTCTTGCTTAATAAGCTGTATTACATGGAGCTAATGCCACCAGTTTATAGCAACCCATGTTTTTAGGATTGGGTGGCAAAGGTGGGGGGACTTTTTCATGTTTTAAATTGCATCTCCATGAATGGCTAAGAATTTATTATTAGCTTTCATTAAAAACAAACAGAATTGCAGTTGCCCTTGCTGGGCGAGAGTGGGGAAGGGCTGAAGGGGCACTGGGTTGGCAGCGGGGGCCGTTTCCCTGCCCTCTCTGGCTGTCGGACACTGCAGGCAGCTGCCCCGAACCCATCCTTCAAGTGCTGCCCGCGGTTCCTGCCGAGGCATTCTCAGCAGCTCGAGCAGGTACTGCAGCCTCCATCTATTTTTCTTCTATTTTTTTTCCCCCCCACTTCTTAGTAGTCTCCTCATGGTGACAGCAAAATGTCTGTTTTCCAGGAAACCATTTGAGCTTTATGGATTAGCCATGGTAGGCACTTGCAGACCTCCATAAAGCACGTTGACACGCTCTCTGGTGTATTACTAACTCGACTGAAAAATTGATCAAAACTGATAGAGTTACAGGGCCCCGAGTCCCTTTACAATCTGCCGTTGTGCTGCTCGGCTCTTACAGAGGCAGCAGAGATAAACCCAGCGAAAACTCTTGCCTGGAAAATACACCTTCACCCTGCCCTTGGCTTTGCACCGTGGCAAGAGCCATGCACCCAAAACGGATGATGTGCTGGATGCACCTCCCTCTCCGATTACTGCTGGTCCTCCTGGGGCCAAGCTCTCCCCGGCATCTGCAGGTATCCCCAAAATGTGGCAGGGAGTGCCTGCATGGTCCTGCCCTGCCATGGGGCATGACACTGGCTGCGACACGTTCAGAGCTGGCACGTCCTCGCCCCAATGTGGGCATGCCCTCAGGTGCCTCTTGCACCCTTCCTGCAGCTGTGCATCCCCCGTCCCATCTGCTCCAGCAGCAGCTCTCAGGAGAGACTGCTTAAATTACAGGAATATTTAACAAACTCATTAAATATGGGCATAGGTTTGCTGGAGAAGACGGGATGCCATGCAGTAGAGGAGCTGCTGGTCTACCACAAGACCTCAGCAAAGTCTTCTTTCTTTGCATCTCTGCCTCCCAACAGCTCTTCCTTTTGCTCACTGAGATTATCGGTCCCTCAGAGCAGAGTCTGTGCTTTGCGAAGTATTTGTGCTTGATTTCGTCCCAAGATCTCCTAGTCTTTGGGAAGGCAGCCAGGTGTCAGGTGTGTGGTCCCTCCCCAAGCATCCTCTAGTGTCCCAGACCTACAGAGATGCCTCCTGTTTCTGTTTAGTATTTACAGTTTGATTTTTGCTGGAATCCCAAATGAAGAATGAATAGCAAAGCCAATACCTGACTCAAAGAGTTTCCAAATGAGGTGTCAGGTGGGATACGAAGGATATTAAGATAATCGACAAGGGATCAGAAGTGGATGAGACAACGGAGGAGATAAGGCACTCGCTTCCAGTCCTAAATGTGCAACCAGAGCCAAAACGCTCTTCACTGCGTGTTAAGCTGTGCCCACTCTCGTATGAGATACTAACGCTGTGCTCGCTGTCAAATTCAGTTCAATAAAGCTGATCGATAAACACACACAGATGAATGCAATGACATGATACGCGTGCAGGGGGAGAAGGCGCTGCCGTGGAAAGACCTCACTCGCAGACGTCTCTTTGTGCTGCCTTCAAATCACGCACCGCCAACGGGAAAAGGACAGCGAGGGAGATGCTCGGCTTTTCAGCTCTTTGGAGTCATGACCCAGCTTATAGCCTCCAACAACATTATTCAAACATGGCTTTGAAATCATGTCAAAATATTATTATCATATGGTTTCATTAGATAAAAAAATGTACAGTAATGACTTGTTTCAGCATAGCGAGCGAATATTCATTTTAAAATTTTTTATGTCCATGTGGATAGATATACAGGATATTCAGGAAAAAAATAGGATTATTTTACTATATACATCAAGCACAGGCAACCTTCTATCACCTTGCAAAATGCTGGAAGTTTTCCAGTTTGCAAGCTGTGTGCCATTGTAACACCTCCATGGTTTATCTATTTTTACCTGATTATACACAAAAATACAAGGATCTTCTAGGAGTTCTTTTCACCCCTGCTATTCCCTCCAGCTATGAACCATTTCTGCTGGGCTCCTCACCTAGTCCCACACCCCAGCTGGCTCAGCATAGAGCAGAGCCACCCCTGAAAAACCCCATGCCGCCCCTGCGAGGTGACCCTGGCACAGAGGGGTGCAGGATCAGCCCCAGCAACCCTTTCAGGGAGACCCAGCTACCTGCGTGGGTAAAAACATGCAGCATATAAAATCTGGGCAACGTTAAGGTTCTCTTTTCAGAGAATGATTCTATTTAAGTCACCATTGCAGCAACTGCAATTATAATTGTATGTAAGTCATAGAATCATAGAATTGTTGTGGTTGGAAGAGACCTTTAAGATCATTGAGTCCAACCGTTAACCTAGCACTGCCAAGTTACCACTAAAGCATGTCCCTCAGCACCACATCTACAGATCTTTTAAATACCTCCAGGAATGGTGATTCCACCACCTCCCCGGGCAGCCTGATCCAATGTTTGATAACACTTTCAGTGGAAAAATTTTTCCTAATCTTCGATCTAAACCTCCCCTGGCACAACTTGAGCCTGTTTCCTCCTGTTCTATCGCTTGTTACTTTGGAGAAGAGACCGACCCCCACCTGGCTACACCCTCCTTTCAGGTAGCTGTACAGAGCGAGAAGGTCTCCCCTCAGCCTCCTTTTCTCCAGGCTGAACAACCCAAGTTCCCTCAGCCGCTCCTCAGAAGACTTGTGCTCCAGACCCCTCACCGGCTTTGTTGCCCTCTCTGGACCCTCTCCAGCACTTCAATGTCTTTTTTGTAGTGAGGGGCCCAAAATTGAACACCGCACTCAAAGCGGGGCCTCACCAGTGCCAAGTACAGGGGGATGATCACTGCCCTGGTCCTGCTGGCCACACTATTCCCGATACAGGCCAGGATGCTGTTGGCCTTCTTGGCCACCTGGGCACACTGCTGGCTCATACTCAGCCAGCTGTTGACCAACACCCCCAGGTCCTTTTCTGCCGGGCAGCTTTCCTGCCATTCTTCCCCAGGCCTGTAGCACTGCATGGGGTTGTTGTGACCCAAATGCAGGACCCGGCACTTGGCCTTGTTGAACCTCATACCATTGGCCTCAGCCCATCGATCCAGCCTGTCTGGATCCCTCCATAGAGCCATCCTACCCTCAAGCCGGTAGACACTCCCACCCAACTTGGTGTCGTCTGCAAACTTACTGAGGGCGCACTCGATCCCCTTGTCCAGATCCCTGATAAAGATATTAAAGAGAACCAGCACTGAGCCCTGGGGAACACCACTTGTGACTGGCCGCCAACTGGATTTAACTGCATTCACCACCACTCTCTGGGCCCGGCCATCCAGCCAGTTTTTCACCCAGTGAAGCGTATACCCGTCCAAGCCACAAGCAGCAAGTTCTCCAGGAGAATGCTGTGGGAAACAGTGTCAAAGCCTTTACTGAAGTCCAGGTAAACAACATCCACAGCTTTTCCCTCATCCACTACATGGGTCACCTTGTCACAGAAGGAGATCAGGTTTGTCAAGCAGGACCTGCCTTTTGTAAACCCATGTCCTTCATGGCCACCAACGTGATGACATGCCCTGATGGCCCTGGTTCCCTCCCTCTGTCCTTGCTCTCCCATGTGGCCACAAAAACCTCATTTCCTTTCCCCTCAGCCAGATTTTAACTACTTACCCCAGTCAGGGTTAGATCACTGGGCCGGGAGGTGACCCACAGCTCCAGGCAGGCATGAGGAGTCATGAGAGGACCAGCATCAAACATCTCAGCAAACTCAATGCAGCAAGACCACAACTGCTTCAAAAATCCCAGGGAAGAAAAGCAAATGAAGCAGCTCCAGTGTAACTTGGCCATCTCTTCTTACTCCATGGCTTGTGCCATTGGGCTCGTCTTTGTACAGCCCACATCCACGCTGCAGACCTTGTGTTTGCCCCTGTGTAGTGGCCATGTGCTTTAAAACGAATGGCCCTCATCACTTCCACTCATGTGTTGTCTAAGGAGTGTATCCTAAATATAAATAACATTGCTGGGGCTGCTGAAGGTACCTCCTGCAGTTTAATGTTCTTCAAAGAGTGCTGGAGGGAAGCGGCTCTGTCGGCTCCGGCACATTCCCATCTGCAGGATTTAACGTGATTCCCGAGCTGTTAGCAGACCTAACCCAGAGCTATGGTTTTCATCTTTTTTCCTTCCCCTCCTTAAATAATACATACGTGAGTGAGCTTTCCTAAAGCAGTGAACATGTTTTTGATCTCAATTACTGGTATCAGCTATAGAGAGAAAATTAAAATTCAGGATTTGCTACCAACACTTTAATTATTCAGTGTTATCAAGTTGTCACCAGGCCTTTAATTATTTTTCAGTTTATACCTAATTTCCCCCACTATGATTGCTTTAGTGATGTTAAGGTAGATCTGCAACTGTAATAGAAAACGTCCAAGTCCTTTATGATGTTGGGGATTGGAAATGACAATGTTAATAAAATTCGCTCGTCTCCCGTGCCACCAGCCATCATCAATACAGTGTTCATCTGCAGTTGGCATGCTAATTAATTATGCTCTTTTGGTACCAATAAACACTTAATAATATATTCAAAATGAATAAACAGGATATAACACTGTCTGTGATTCTGCATCTGCTTAAAGATTGGGCACAAGACCATAAAATCTCACTGCCAACGCCTCGCAGCAGTGGACTTTGCATTTCAGACAACGGCGTGACACGGGGAAAGTTATTGATATACAGGGTAGGTGCACCCACGACACCGGTAGTGTTCTGGAGATGAGGCAGAGATTTCACAGGTGGTTAACACCAATTATGCAGCTAGTTACCGGTTTTTACAGAGATCATTTGTTTTAACACACTAGGCAATTTTGATTCAACAAAACCTTATGCAGAGAAGGAAACCTTTGTTACAATGAGGAAGCTGGTGCAGAAACCCTCACAGACCTCACCAGACCCAGCAAAAAAGGCAATTTGCCAAGATTATTGCCAAGTCCAGGGCAGGAAAAGGGTAGGATTATTTTACCTGCAGGGTGGGATTATTATACCTGCTGCTGATCCCCATCACTGGAAGAGTCCCTGAGGAGCTCTTCCCACTTCTGAGCACTCAATAACCCTGCATCTCTGAAGGCTTTTCCCCTAGAAGGCCATTACCAGTCAGGGCACACTTAGTCTCCGATGCACAGGCAATATTTCATGGACGCTTGAGGCAGCTCTACCCCAGACCAATGGCCAGGTGTCACTTAGTACCCATCCCCACCTGCCCTTCACCCAGCCAGGCCCACAGCCCCACCTGATGTACATGCCCAGGAGGACCACAGACATCCCCAGGCTGTGCAGACAGGTTTCACCAACGTTGTGCAAGTCAAATGCTCTGAAGACCAGCTGGGTTGAGGTTTTCATGCCTTTGATACTGCTCATGCTAACAACACACTGGGGAAAAACGTCCAGCAGAAGACCTGCCCAAACTGTCCGCGGTGTCACCAGTCAGGTGGGAGTGGATGGAGGCATTGGCGTGAGAGGTGCTGGGAACAAAGCTGGGCTGGAAAAGTAGAGAAAGGTTTGGGGGAGAGCTGCTGGCGCTGTGTGTAGGGAGGGGTCCCGGCAGTCGGCCTTGGGAGAGGAGGGGGCTGCCCTTCTCCCAAGGAGGGGAAATGGCCAAATTCAGCTAATCCACATGACAAGGTGGGCGAGCAAACAGGAACAGAAGAGGCACACAAAGCACGCACTGCTGCTCTTCCAAGTATTGCCCAGTAGCAAAAGCAACCTGCAGCGGCTCACCAGGACACTGGGGTATCATTACCGTTTTCTTTATATGTGATCTTAAAGTCCTTTGGCATATCTCATTACTTTCTATCTTGGAAGATTGCTTGGAATTACTTGGAAGACCCTCCAAGCCATGAAGCCCTTCCCAGCTGCTCTGCAGACCCCTGGTGCTCTCCTCTGCCACCACATCCATCCTCACTGTCCTCCTGGGTCACTTCCAACTATTAGGACTTGGAAATTTCATCCCACTCATTTCTTTGCAACAGGAAAATGTATACATAGTCCTGGTCCTGCTGCCGAGGAACAGTAAAATAAGGAACTTGTGTCTCACCCTGCTCTGTTTTACACTGTGTTGGAGGACCTTGAAGGTAAAACATGGGGAGAAAAGCCCTGAGCAGGTCAGCGTCTCTAGACTGGGGTCCCCAGTCACCATTGTAATTTGGTCTTTCAGCAGAAGGACAGTTGTGTGTAAGGCTTACAGGTGCCTGCCCGCTGTGTGCCGCCTGGTGTTCAAATACACCGCTTGGCATGACTTTCTCTCTTACTATCTAATGACACTTCTTGCCAGGAATTAATTAGCGGATGTACGAAATAACCTTCCTCACCAGCACCTCCATTTCCAGCCTGCAGCGCCTTTTGCAAACAAATTTTACATGTTTGAGACTTAAATTCCTGTTAAATCATTAGTGCTTATCTTCCAGAGGTGGGGAAGCTAACACACTACCCACGTGCTGAAGATCGTTGCATATTTTATACCGTTCCCCTCTCCGCTAATTGACTTAATGCCACACACAGCTGGGAGCGTTATTTCCATCCCAGAAAGGACCACAGCATTTCAAAGATGTGCTTTTCCACGTGCCAGTCTGACAGCTTGACTCACAACTGGCTCCTCCCCAAAAAATACCCACGCCACACAGGTGTGGATGATTAGCGCCTGAACCAGAACTAACTTCTCAGAAAATTGTACTTATTGCAGGACAAATTGAGTCTGCTGTGGCAGAAGCCAGAATAATTGCTCAGGGGAGCACGGGGCTGATCCAGCAGTTAATTCATTATTTGTACCTGCTCAGAGCCAGGAGAGAAACAGCAGGCAAGGCAGCAGCAAACAAGGTACAAACTCCAGTAGTTCAGGATCAATTTGTTCAGATAAAGGCTTATTGCCATCACGGCAAGGTTGCAAAACACCTCTACAAGCGCCTATGAGTGGGAAAATAAGAGGTGGGAGCTGTTTTACTACTGTCCTTTAGATTTATGAATAAGCTATACGGACTTGAACGCAATTAATGCTGTGGTTTGGGCTTTGCCGTGCTTTCTTATGCACCCCAAAGTCAGAGTCTAGAGGGGAAACGCATCTCAAGTTGGGAGGGCGGATCCCATCTTTGCAATGGTGCCAGGACGAGGTAACCAGCACCCACCAGCAGCTGTGGCTGGTCTTGCCATGTGTCAAGCCTGATGCTTTTAGAAAGAAATAGCAGCTTGAAAAAAGCACCAACAACCAACAGCACCAAAAGGGACGCAGACGCTGAGCTCTGCCATCTTTCTAGTCACACTTACCATACCAAGGGCTGACTTTGCTGCCCGCTCCTGAGGGTACCTCTTTTTGCTGCTCTAAATACACCTCCTCAAGGGATGGAGGGTTCTCCACAGCTGCCCGGGGTGACACCACGTTGGTCCCTGTCTCCACTGCCCGCTCTACCACCCCATCTGTGCGTGCGAGCCCCAGGAGCCACTCTCACACACACCCCTCAGCAGTGACTTTCACCCTAAGAACTGATGTCCTGTGGCCATGTGAGGAGACACGCTGTGGTGCCAGGGCTCAACTTCTTCAAAGGTCTCCAGAAGATTTGGAAAGCCAATTTTTTTAAAAAATCATGCCATTCATCAGGGCGTGCAAACAAGCTCAGGCGCAGAGGCACTGCGTGAAGTCCAGCCTGGCCTCGGGGCAAAACAAAGCTGCTCCTCACTGCAACATCACCTTTAACAGACTTGACAAATTGGAATACGATGTGTCTCTATTGAGTGTGGATATTTCCTGACCGTTTTTTTTTTGTAGTCCTGACTGGTGCAGGGAATCACCATGAATCTTCATTTGCTTCGCTGCCTTCACACTGGGTTTATTCTAGTATATTTTTTTAATGCTAAATATACACTACTTTGGCTGACATTCATATAGATCGTAATATTCACATCAGCTTAATCTGGTCTATTATTGCTTAATACTTTTATAGAGTTTAATCATTTATTAATGCGGAACAGTAAGAATAGTGCCAATTCTTTCATTCCCATGAAATGAAATGCAGAACAGCGAAGAGCACAAGGTGGTCTTGGA
This sequence comes from Anarhynchus alexandrinus, assembly GCA_008711295.1. Lineage (NCBI taxonomy): Eukaryota > Metazoa > Chordata > Aves > Charadriiformes > Charadriidae > Anarhynchus > Anarhynchus alexandrinus. The sequence goes on from VUYV01000047.1 coordinate 5,332,628, forward strand.
GCAGACCAAGACGATGTGGTTGGGGCACTCACATTTGCTCCTGTGGGTGGCTGGGGAGCTTCCCTACCCGATACAGGCATGGGATAGTTTTTTTTATTTCAATTGAGAGAATGTGTTAGTTAAAATAATCTCAGGCAGATTTATGCTATTTGTTCTGTGCCACTACGCAGCCATTTTTGCTGAAGTAAGTGGTAATTAATCTGGTCATCCCCCTTGTAATTATAGGTAGTGCAAATATAGTCATTTTTCTATAGTAATTTTCTATTCCCTGAATATAAATATTTCCCACGTGGAAAAGCAGTTATCATAATGTGAGCATGTTTGACTCAGTAAGGGCACTTGTATTGCACCCTATTAGCACAGCCATCTTACCATCAGTTCCCCAAAGGAACAGAAGAAAATGCAATACGAATTCACATGCTACACTGGTCGGTGAAATACCTAGAGAGAAAAGAATAATAAATCCAGTCTGTGCCACACTACTCAAAACACCCCATCACCCTCATTACCGGCTGCAGCACAGAAAGGCCACCACAGACATCTGCTGCTCCCTTGAAATGACACCATCATCTTTAGTCGCTTAATGGCTCGTATCCTCACTTCGACTGGACCTGCCTTTGTCTTTGGAAAAAGCGTAACCCAGGGAAGGAAGAGCAACCAGAGCGAGTTAGCACATCTGGGAGGTGAGCAGCAAAATTCACCCATGAGCTAAACGAGGGATAAAACAGCGAAAAAACGAGTCGTATTTCCCTTCTGATCCTGCAAACACTTAGAAATATGCTCACCGCTACATATGTAAAATATCCACGCTGGAATTATTGACTAGCAAATATAGTTTGCAAAAATAGTTGGAGCAAAAAAGAATGAAAAGAACCTGCCAGTGAAGATCCTTATACGCTCTCAGCCTGTGTGCAGCGAGCCCTGCAGAGACTGAGGAGACACGGCCAGCCATGAAATGGGCATCAATAAGTAACACCGATACCCGCGCTGTACCGGCGCCAGCAATTCGGCACTGTAGTTATGGATTAGCACCTTGTTTTCAGTCCATGCCGTGCTGCTGAGCCTCCAGATGAATTTATTTTGCTCCATTTTAACCTTGAAGGCAAAACTCTTCTTTTAAGGATTAAAAATTACACATATTTGGGAGGG